>JXPG01006508.1:520-14161 GCA_001015175.1 Megaselia abdita | reverse complement strand
TTGAACAGGTTCTCAAATATTTTTTCTTTGAGTTATTTTATTTTGTGTATAGAACCTTTTTCCAGCCCAGAATCCTATTCCAAATAAATTTCCTGACTCCTCTTTAAATTCCCCGTTCCAACGATACCCATATTGCCTATGTTCTAAAACAGAATATTCTTAAATTTCCAGACCTTACCTTACGTTCATGCTCAAAACGTAACGTTACGCAAAGTAGCCTACATCCGACCTGTCTCAGATTTCAAGGAATACATCCTAATTTGGTCAAAATCGGATAAACCTCTTCGATTTGTAGAAAGAACATACACACCCACATTCCCACTCACAGATCTGATTTTTAATATATAGATAGAGGTATAGCAAAGTTCAAATTCCAAAAGTAAAAAACATCAGCAGTTTATATAGCATATCTTTGGTTTGTATATGGCTCAAATATGCAACTCCATAATATGTGATGTTATTCGAAACTACACAGAACAAATCCTTCTTAGAAAGCCAAAACCATAATATAACCATTTTATCTCAGCTTTGTCAAAGAATAAGAAGTAGATGAGAAGCATTCATAACTATAAGAGATACATCTTTCTCAACAATACCGCTCTGTTGCCGTCCTAATATTGATTCCGGTGGGCTGGTGTCTCCAATTCCATAGAGAAAGGGAACATTATCAAATCTGATGAAAAGTGCTTCCAATGGGATTCGAACCCTGGAGATTAAAATAAAATCCTAGAGAAAATACCAATTCTAAATGAATGTTAATTATTGTTCATCTTTCCAAGACATCTTGCACTCAACAAATACTTATATTTCTTACGCATAGAAAGAACAAGAAAACCATCTCAAACTAAAGCTGCTCTATTACTAAGCTGCTCTATTACAAAAGATGAAGCCATATCTATTTCTAAAGATCCGCTTGTGCATAAAGTTTATGTCAAGGTGTGTATATTGTATGTTCGCATACGTCAAAATCAATGTGGGCTTCAATAAACTAACGCAATTAGCGTATAGTTCTGTTCTTCGCCCACGGTCTAGATATTACGTGTAATCTTACATACAATCGACTGACAATTGTGGGAGAATTATTTCTTCTATTTATATCCGGTTATCTCTAGGTTGTATTTAAATGAGAGGGAGATTTTTCATTATACACTTACATAATGCTCCAAGTGGCCTTCCTCTACATGTTTGATGTAAGCGGCTGGTGCTTGTTTAACGATAGTCGCAGGAACTGCTCCATATGAAGCTACAGCTGGTGTGCCATGGGCGTATCTTAAAGCACCTAATCCTAATCCATGTCCGTCATAACCTCCATATCCACCTAAGGCAAGACCATGTCCTCCGTAGCCTCCCAAACCCAAACCATGTCCACCGAGTAATCCATGGTATCCAATGGCAGGGGAAACAGCTGACGCATATCCTACTTTTGATCCTAATCCAGCTGTGAAAGGAATGTATTTTTGATTAAGAATTTCTTTTGATTTTTTGTTTTATTTAGCTGGAGGATATTAAATTGAACTGTGGTAAAAGAAAGGAAAGCTACTAAATAAAGGTGGCTCTAGGTGAAACAGTGATATTAATGTATGTTGGCTATTCTTCATGGTTTCTTTAGTGGTTCCTCCTCTGAAGAGTTGAGCTCTGACGAATGCACTGAGAATTGACCTTAGAATTTTAACACCACACAAGGTTTCAAACAGGGAGATGCACTTTCCAGCTCATCCAGCAGCATAATAACTAAGTATGTCCAACTTTTGGTATATGTAGATGACATTGACATCGTCAGAAGAAACTTAGAAGATCTGGAGACAAGCTAAAACAACATCAGTAGACATTCTACATCAATGGACCTCTGAGTGAATATTGAGAATACTAAATATGCGAAATCGAGTAGAAATCAAGCAGAGATCACCACCAACATCATCATTGGGGCTGACTAGTTTAAGTAAAGGATTTCACGTGTCTTGAGTCTTCAGTTAACATCACTCAAGAGATCTAAAGGAGAATCAAGCTTGCTAACAGAACACTGTTTGGGCTAAGTAGAGTGTTAAGATCGAGATTAATCCGGAGAAGCACTAAACTAAACATCTACAGGACTTTCATTACAAATGTTCTGATATATGGGACTGAGTCGTGAACATTATCAGAATGAATCTTCTGAGGGTTTTTAAGAGGAAAGCGCTTCGTATGATCTTTGGTCCTATGTATGCAAACAATGAGTGGCGCGTACGATGCAATCATGAGCTCTATGAACTATATGCAAAATCCAGTATCATAGATAGACTGCGAAAACAACAACTTGGACATGTTTGGCGCTTGTCAGATAAAGCACCACCAAAAAAGTTCGCAGACTCGAAGTTTACCGACGACAACGGTTACGATGGTTAGATTAAAAAGGAATCACAAACTGGACACACACCGATAGAGATGGAGACAAATTCTGTGTAGATTTTGAATCAACGCCATGGTTCAGATAATCATCATATGTATGTTTGTATGTATTATTTTTATTTACACCATTGTGATCTCTTGACATATGGTGTATTTTAAAGAGAGAATTTTCCTACTTAATCGTCTCATTAATATTAAAATTCCTCTACAATTCTAGTTATAACTGATATATATATTTTGAGGGAGATTCTATATAAGATCACTAAACCCTCATTAAAATTGAACGTAAAATTCCAAATGAAAGCATATTACACGGCGAGAGTATTTTACTTTGTCACGGAAAAAAGAACCAACGGTTTGTTCGGATGGGAATCAAACCCACGAGCAATTTCTCTTTCGCCACACATAATTTTGAGCAGTTCTTAGCCCACATTTATTGTGTAGACTTAATAGTTTATTTATAAATTACAGAATATAAAAAAATCTTACCAGCATGCCCGTGGTATGAAACCTCAGAAGTCTTGGCGATAGCAGGTGCCGCATATGAAACCGCAGGAGCAGCGTAAGCTACTTTGGCTATGGCTGGTGCGGCATAAGCGACCTTTGCTGGGGCAGCATAAGAAACAGCAGGAGCTGCATAAGAAACCGCGGGAGCAGCATAAGCCACCTTAGCTGGGGCAGCGTAAGAAACAGCAGGAGCCGCATAAGAAACAGCAGGAGCAGCATAAGCTACTTTAGCGATAGCCGGAGCAGCATATCCAGAAGAATACCCAGCTGAATGACCATAACCTAATCCAGCAGCATGACCATGGTAGCTAATTGAGGAGGCAGCAGGAGCCGCATAAGCTACTTTCTGAACAGCTGGAGCTGCATATGCTACTTTTGTTACAGCTGGTGCGATATAGTTAGCAGAATATCCTGTTGAGATTTTAGTTACAGCAGGTGCCGCGTAGGCAACCTTCGCAATAGCCGGTGCTGCATAGCTAGCAGAGTAACCACCTGAATGACCATAACCTAATCCTGCAGCATGACCATGGTAGCTGATCGAAGGGCCTGTTGAGATCTTTGTAACTGCAGGGGCAGCGTAAGCTACCTTGGCAGGTGCAGCATAAGAGACCGCTGGGGCAGCATAACTAGCAGCGTAGCCGGAGGAGTATCCTGCAGCGTGACCGTATCCAGCTCCGTGACCGTGATAACTTATTGATGGACCTGTAGCAATCTTTGATGGAGCAACATATGACGACAACTTAGTAACCGCAGGGGCGGAATAAGCTGCTGAGTATCCTGGAAAAATTTAATTATAATTTATTGTGTATATATTTTATTATAAAAATACTTACCAGCTGAATGACCATAACCTAAGCCAGCTGCATGACCATGGTAGCTGATAGAGGAGGCAGCAGGAGCCGCATAAGCTACTTTTTGAAGAGCTGGAGCCGCATACGCTACTTTCTGGTAAGCTGGAGCTACATAGGTAGTTACTGGTGGGGCAGCATAGGCCACTTTCGCAATAGGTGCTGTGTGAATCGTGCTCACAGCTGGGGCAGAGTAAGCTACCTTCGTGATAGGAGCGACTGCTGGTGCTATATAGCTGGCTACTTTTGTAATAGCAGGCGCAACATACTCGGCAGCATGAGCATAACCTGCTGCGTGGGAGTATCCGGATGAAGATCCATGATAACTGATTGACGGAGCAGCGTAGGATACAGGCGCTATTAAATGTTGGATTTAAGGAATGATTCTTAGACAAACTACACTATTTACCTGGCTGAATGTAACTCTTTGTAATAGCTGGAGCGACATAAGTTTTTGGGGCTAAATATGCTTTTGATATCACCGCAGCTTCATAAGCTGGTGTTACAGGGGCGGAAATGTAAGTAGGAGCTGGTGTTGCGACTACCTTATACGCTGGTTGAGCAGGGGGTAGATAAGCTTTAGTGACTGGAGGAGCTACATAGGCTGGGGCTGAAAATTTGACTGCTGGCTCTGCTGCAATAATAGGCTTGACCACGGCCGGTGCGATATAATTCTTGGAATAAGCAATACCAGAAGGAATCAACCCGCCGAACTTTGATGCTGGAGAGTAATCAGCATGACCTAAGTCAATAGTCTTAGCATATGTGATCGCTGGAGCTGCGGTTACTGCGTGAATTGCTGGTGAAATATCTGTGTATTTAAGAGCTGAATGCCCTGCGTAACCTTCGGAATAAGCGGCTACTGTTGGTCCTGCAGGTGCAGAATATGCATATCCGGCATGACCGTGTATGCAGTCTGGAAGAGGAATTCCACTAGGGCTGACGGATGCGATAGCGAAGAAGAGGATACATGACAGCAGTAACTGGAAATTTATATTTTATCAATGGCTATATCTTCATTATTATAGCTTAATTGTAGATATGCAAACTTGCGGAATCTGATGTTTTTCACTTCAGTTGAAGCACCTTGTTGCTCTTGCAGGGTGTTTCGGTTTCAGTGGAAAACATCAGATTCCGAAAGTTTTCCCATCTACTATTTGTCTATGTCACGGATAAGTTATGTTAATTATTTAACTACAAATTTTCAATGTTAAATTCTGACATAGATTCAATTATTTTTTATTAATCTTAAAGATCTCTCATCCATTTCGACAAGAACTTAAAAGAACTGAAAAAGAACAAACATTTTCAAATAATAGTCCTTTCTTAATTGTTTTTTATTTAATTGTAATCTAAGGAAAGTTGAAAGTCTAAACATTTCTAGAAAATTTAAGCAAAATAACTTTAAAATAAATTAAAAAAACAATTTAATAAGATTATTTTTATTTAAAATCTCAGTTGAATTTTTTTTTAGAGCGGTAAATTCAAATTTTGGTTCTGTTTTAATTCTACTAATTTTAAATTTTTGTCTATTTTAGTAATTTAATTGTTTCAAGTTTTTTTATTTATCTTTTTTTTTAGTTTTAAGCTTTGCTTAAATTTAATTTCAAAAATAATGTGTTTTTTTTTTTAAATATGAACAATGAAAAATTAAATCAAACAGTTAAAAAAAAAAAAACAATTACATAGATAAAATTGAAAAATAGAATATAAAATAGAAAAAAAAAAAGAGTTAAGTAAAAAGTTTTTAAAAGTTAAATTTTTACATATATTTTATTTCAAGATTACTTTTTTTTTTAATTTTGTCTTTTATTATTTTTTTGAAAACAATATCGCAAAAATAAATATAAAAATCTTTAAAATAGAATTAAAAAACTATTTTTTTTTACAAAAATATGTTTTAAGTAAAACTGTCTTAAAAATTATTCTTCAAATTAGTTTCAATATTTTAACTTCTTTAAATATAAAAGTTCTATAGTTAAAAACTAAAAATATTTGTTAAATAAAAATGTCTTGGTTGCAATATTTTTTTCTCTTCTTTTTTTTGTTACATTTAATTTAAAAATTCCTTTTTATGTATTTAAAAATAAAATTATGAAACAAAATTTAATATAAAAGCTTTATAGTTCTAATTTTAAACCAACATTTTTTTTTTGTAATTTAATGTTATAGTTCTAAATTAAAAATGTTGTTTTTTTTTTTTAATGTAAAATGTTTTGTTACTTAAATTAAAAATCAATAAAAAAGATAAGTTAAAAAAGAATTAAAAAAAAATGTCTTCAAAATTAAATTTTAACATATTATTTTAAAATTAGTTTCGATATTTGAACTATTATTTGTTTAATACAAAATTTTGTTTAATAATTACTTTATTATTTTTTTTATTTTTTGAAAACAATATTTTATAAATTTTAACTTTTATTGATGAATTTAATTTTGTTTAAAGAAAATATGAATTTAAATCATTTTAGAAATTCTTATTTTAACAGTCAGCTTATTGTTTTTACTCGGCTCGTCTGATTCTAATTTACCTCACTCGCTTTTTTCAACTCAATGCAAATCATGAAATATATATATTTTTTTTTTAAATTTTACAATTTTTTGTTTATTTTTAGAAAAGTTAAAAAAATGTAAGTTGGTAAATAGGGAATGGAAAAATTAAACATAAGCAATCAAAAATTTCCTAATTTTTGTTTTAAATATAGTTTTTTTCTTTAATTATTTTTAATACTTTGTATTTTAAATCTTTGGTTTTTGAGTGTTAATTTTAAAACTTATTTCAAAATTTTACTCCACGTAACATACCATTTTGTTCATAAATATCCTTGCTTAAAAAAATAGATATAAAATCATATCGAAAACAAAATTACAACGAATTTTGCAAATAAAATTTAAAATTATTTAAAAAGAATGTTACAGTTACACAAAATCTTAAAATTATAAAACTCAAAGAAAAACCTTCTATTAAGTATTTCCTAATTAATTAAGAGTAAAATACTTGCAATCAATAAATATCCAAGAAATTCCGAAAACCGTGAGAAAAAATTCAAAAATATTTAACAGTAATCCAAATAAGGCCACCAACTCACCTTCATTGTCACAGTGAAATAAAATCAATCTCAGAAGAAACCAATAAAACGATCGAAAGAAAAATCCAAAGATATCCTTTTTATATTTTTCAAGAAAAACTGAAAATATCCTTTTTCACAGAATCACTATTCACTTAACACTGTTCACTTTTTTTGTGCTTGGAAAATTCTATATATTCAACCGCTAACGGAGATCTACTTAAAGTAGAGCAACACGAGAGACTGATGGCCGGCCTTACCCTATAGACGTCTTATATACGGTCAGTAGTATTTTACTTTACTTTTAAGATTTTTTTTAATACAATTTTTAGCCCCCAAAAACCAACACAACTCAACTCCGAAAACCGTAACGTTACTCCACTCTAGCCGACTCACTCCAACTCAACGACGACAACAAACAGAGTGTAATGTGTCAACAACGAAGAACAGAAAAAAGTAAGTGAGACAGGGCGGCCAAACTTACTGACTAACTATGCTATATAACTAATTCTCTTAATACAAGGTGGATGTGTATTAATGTTGAACAGAATAATAATAAATTTATCTTGTAATTGAAAAAGAAAAGTGTTCGCGTTCAGTTCGCTTCAGAGCATATACTATACAGCCTCACTTAACTATCCCCCATCGAAGCGACATGCATTCGTTGTTGCTGGTGCTACAGCTGCTGTTGTCGTCGTTGTCGGTCGACCCCACCTCTTGCCAATTTTTTCATGTTTCTCTCTTAAACATCTCACTTCTTTTGGCAACAGAGTGCCTGCGTTTTTCCCAAGCTATTGAATTTATTATTCACGATCTCTAAGAATTAGATTTTATGGTCGGTCTGTGCTTCAAGCTAAGCCTTTCATGCCACAAAGACCACAGCAATAAGGGGTATTTGTGCGTAAGGCAAATCTACTTAACTCGATTGTTAGTGTATGGAGATACGAAAAATGTATCTTGCGTTCTTACAAAGTATCTGAGAATGGTTGGCGTTGCGTTGCGTTGCAGAAAAGGGTGTTCTTCGGGTTTCTTGATGAAATTGGTGTGTAATTATTTTGATACGTTCGTTCGTTATATTGAGCAAGATCGATGAATTATTCAGAGTTTATGGTCTCCGGAGTATCAGCGCAAACTTTGGCGTGTGTCTTTGGATACTGCTTATAAGAATCATGGGCGTAATTCATTGGTCAACAGTTTAGAACTTAATAGTTGACTGTTTTAAAATTTATTTTAAACTGATGGGCAGATAACGGGGATACAAAACTGTCAGGTAATCTATGTTCCTTATGCAAGTCGACGAGGGTGGTCGTTGTCTGTTTATGGGATGCTAGGTAACTGTTTACGCTTCTAGTATAAACGTAAAACTTCAAATTGAAAGAAGCTATATCATCGCAAATTGAGTGTAGTTATCGATATGTTTCCGGACTAATGGGCCCACAAACATCACTGTGAATTTGTTCCAACTTACGATCAGTTTGAACTGATCGCACAACGGTACCCAAGGAGCAGAATTCGGTTTTTGATACCTCTAGAATACTTCTTCATCCGGTAACTTCTTCTATCCTTCTTTTCTTTTATAGGTGTAGAAAACAGCTTCAGGATTTCCTGGAGAAGTCCCCAGGAGAGGAGGTTATTAGTTTAGTGACGCCTTTTTTTGGTATTCTGAAGAAATTTTTAAAACGTATTCTAGAAAGTCTTTGAAAACCGCGTCAAGAAGTTTTTGAACACGGCTTTTAAATACTAGGTTAGGTATTCTAGAATACGTCTTGGAAACTGGTTTCAAATATCTTGTAAACCTTTTGTATACTTGATATCAGATACTTCCATACCATATTAACAATTTTAATATACAACAAATTTTATATATTTTTTCTTGTATAACTTTTTGTAATCATGATATTTCTCGAATTTCCTAAGACCCGAAAGTAAATTTTATGAAAAAAGAGGTACATCTGTCAACAGTTTCACTTTTCAAAAGACAAAGCCCGAAAAAATATCACTAATTAAAAAACAAAAAACAAAGCTCACCCTGTTTATCTATTAATTTGTCGATGCATCTTTAAAAAACAATTGATTTCTCGAAACTGCATTACTCCGGTCGTGCGTTTGGTTTTGTTCCAAGTGAAGTTAGTTTGGCCTTATTGTTTTGTGAATCGCCAGCCTTTTTAGCAATGGCCAGCGGTTTTCATTTATTTTTTGAATTTCAGACACATTTTTAAATTTTAAAATATGTAACTTACACAAAGAATATGTACTATACACATTCAAAAATATGTAGAAATATAATACCTTATAAATATGTAAAGCACATATTAAATATGTAAGACACTCATTCAAATATACACATTATTTAGATCATTTACATATTTGAGTGTGTAAGTTGTTCATTGAAATATGTGAAATGGTGACGGTAATTAAAATTTTACATCAATAAAATGCGTGCAACATTCAAAAAATATGTACTGCACAAATAAAATATCTGACACACAAAAAATAATATGTATTTTCCCCNTATGTAAGACACTCATTCAAATATACACATTATTTAGATCATTTACATATTTGAGTGTGTAAGTTGTTCATTGAAATATGTGAAATGGTGACGGTAATTAAAATTTTACATCAATAAAATGCGTGCAACATTCAAAAAATATGTACTGCACAAATAAAATATCTGACACACAAAAAATAATATGTATTTTCCCCATCATTAAAATGTATAGCACACTTATTTCGAGTGTAGAATATATAAACGAAATGTGAGAATGGATTTTATATTTCAAATATTTCCTACTGCTGTCCATTAATATATGTATATGTAACTTTGAACTTTTCTTATGTACAAACTGTATATTTAAGTTAAAAGCAATTAAAAACATGAATGAATGGAATATAAAATTATTTAAATAAAAGACTTATAAAGCACGTTTTTAATTTGAATTAAAAATATTTCAGTATAGCTCTAGTTAAAATTATTATAAAATTTAGAGACAAATTTCGAAAAGTTCGTCTTGAACTCCTGGTCTAAGTAGTTTCCTAACATTTACATTAATAGTTTCCTATTGATTTTAAATAGTCAACAAGACACCTCCATGTTCTATCCAAGCAGCAAAAGGGTATTCAATGGCTATATTACTTTTAGCGGTGCACAATACCTATTCAAGCATTCTACAAACATACTTGAAGAGGTATTCCATGATGTCTTTTTTGAAATTCTTTCTAAAGATGTATTCTAGAAACATTGAACATACGTATTCTGTTCTCAAGTATAACAGAATACGTATTTTAGAAATAGCTAATGCTAATAGTATTTTGTGCTAATGCTAATAGTATTTTAAAAGCAGGTTTTAAGGTATAGGGTTTCAAGAAAATTTTAAAAGGTTTAGAATACCGTTTGAAAAGATTTTAAGAAGTCCTAGCAAAGCATAGAATACCACTTTAGTTTACCTTCTACAAGAACATATGCAAAATTCAATAGGCTTTTAAGAAGTATTTAAACCCGAAAAATCTTTCTTTCTTTTAAAGGGCTACAAGTAGCATTGTAGAGGTATAGAATCCGTAGGTATTCAAAAAGTATTCTAGCAACGGCATTCTAGAAGGAATGGTATTCCAAATGCTGCTTGGGTATATCCAAAAAAATTTGATGCCATTTCTTGAATACTTCTCTGATTTGTATGTCCCATTCTTTGGTTCCACAATTGACTCTCATCAGCAACACTAAAATTTGCTGCATGTGAATTGTTCCTCTTCAAAATCATCGTGTGGAGATTTCCTTTCGATTCTACATCAGCTATTTTTGACTCGCATGAACTGATATCGAACTGCCATCGAACATTATCTTAAATCCTCCTTTTGTAAGCTTTTAAGTAGACATCAAATTACTTGACAGCTCTGGAACGAAGAGAACAATGTTCTCTAATGTTGATTAATGTTGGTGCATCTAATTTACAAATCTTTTTAAAAATCTCCCTTTTATTCATCATGTGGTCACTAGAACCGGAATCCAGAACAAATGGTCGCCCATAACCTTTTATGAAACACAATCTTTCAATGTTAAGACATATTTCGGAATAAAATAATTGAATGAAAAATCAAACTAACAAACATGAAATAGAAAACATGAATCATGAAACAGAATCAAACAATATATTAACGTTAATTACCATTTAAAATTTCAAGAACACACAACATTTTAACAACAAAAATTCAACTAAATCTTCAAGATACTTTCACTAGCATCTTTGCGCTTCTTTGGTTTCTTGCACAGTGAAAAGTGTTTTGACGATATTGGTCCTGGATCTGTGTTCATTGATGTTCGGAATCTGTGAAAAAATATTGCAACATTAAATAAAATTAGAAATCACACAAAAAATAAAGAGTTATATATAACAAATTAAAACAAAAATTTTAAGCCTTCCACTCTAACGATTCTGAGTTCGACCCTCAGTGCGCACATCGGACTTCTTCGTAAGAGATTTTAAGAAACAATAAAGCTCGGGAAAAATAAAAATTGTAGTAACACTTTATTTTAATGGAATTAGCTGGAGTCTAAACTATATAAGCAAGTATTTAAAAAAAAATATTTTATTTAGTTGTAGTTGGTTGGTGTAGGTGATAACACTCTCGCTTCCCAGTCTGACCATTCTGAGTTCGATCCTCAGTGCGTGCGTCAGAAATTTTCTTTCATGCGAGTCGGATATACTACCTGACGCCACCCTCGTCGTTTCGATGTTGATGAAATAAAAGGGTACTTCTAATACACTCGTTAATATAAAAAATGTTAATTATTTTTTGAAATTTCGAAAATACCCTCATTGACTCCCTCACCTCCTGGTCTAACTAGTTTCCTATTTCAACGAGTCACCTTCTAGTTCATCTTCATGTTCTAGTACATAAAAATGGTTTCAAGAGGATTATAAAAAGTTTAGAATACCGTTTGAGTTTACATTCTACAAGAAGATTTTAAGAAGTCTTAAGTCTTACAAGAACATATGAAGAAGGATTCAATAGGTTTTTAAGAAGTATTTTATTCCTCTTAATCTTATTTTCTTCTAGAGGGGTACAAGTAGTTTTACAAGTAGTATTGTAGAGGTGTCGATTCCGTAGGAATAGTATTCCAAATGCTACTTGGAACCATATATTGATTCTGAGAATACTTCAAGGCTCCTCTCAATATTCCAAGTCCAACAATACCCATATTGTCCCTACCTGAAAAATACCTTCAAAAAACTTTATGAATAATAAAAAACTGAACTTCATTACGTATTTTGGTCAAAAACGTAATGTAAACCTTAAACGAAAAGTAGCCTACCTTCTATTCCAGACTCCAGTGAACACATCCTGCAAGTCTGTTGTAAATCGGAGCAGACGTGTTATATTGTATAAGGAACATACATACTTACAAATATAATTAAGTTCTTCCAGACGATTTTTTATAATTGCAGAAGAAAAACAAATTATTACCTTTTTTATTTTAAAAGAAAACACAATAGTTTCACTTCTAAGCTTCATAGTTGACCAATATCAGTTCAGCATAGTTAACGAGAAAAAAATGAAAAATTTGTTACTAATTTCATTCCGTACGCATGGCATGGAAAGAAAAAATGATAGTTATGTGATCTCGCATGAGGCTTATAGAGTAGAAGGCGTTACTGAGGAATTATTCCATTTGTGTGACAGTTAGACAGCAGCGGTCTTTGCTGATATACTTGTTTCATATCTATACCGGAGTATAGTTTTGTGGCCGTTGTTTTTGCGACTATACAACACAACACATTATATGCATATTCAGATTATCCTCACGCAACTCACTGACTCTCTTATATGCCTGTAGAAGGCAATATCCAGTCAGTGTATTATGTCATTTTGAATAAAATTCATTTATTTGAATTTTATGTATGTGCCGCATGGTATTTCATTATGCAATTCTGTTCATTATTCTTTATTTGGTCAATTTCATATTATATACTGAAACTTCGAAACGCATAGATGTAATCAGCGTGATACTTACTCTGATCTACATGTTTCACATTATTAAACTTAACATACTATACTTAATGTTAATAGTGTTTCTTTTCTGTTTTAAGTATACTCGTACTCGATTCCATAATAATTCTTCCATGTAATTTGCTTTGGCAGATTGACAGTTGGAGGATTGTTTTCATTGCTTTGTTTTATTTTAAGATATTTTGTTTAAAAAAAGACTTGAAGTACAAAAATCAATATCAAGGAATATGGGATTTAAACTTAAACTATAGATTTCAATTGAAGCTCAAATCACAGAAGTTGCAATATTTTTTATTGGAATTTTGAGCGCATATAAAAAAACTTGCGGCAGCCTGCAATGCCGTCGAAATAGATGCGCGACGCGGTGTGGTCTGTCAGTCGATTATATTTTAAAGAGCGCATCAAAAAATCGGCAGTTTAAATCTCGGCGCTCTCAAAACCCATTCGCAATTATATTATATATATAAAATGTTGTAGCAAAGTATCTATCATTATCCTGCGGGTGAATGAAAACTCCCACCAGGCGCGTCCCCAGGTGGCGGATAGGGGGAGGCTATCTCTTCAATAGATAGGTCGTGTGGTGTAGCTCTTAGGGTGAAACCATGCCGCGGACCAAAATACCACCCAACGCCAGGCTTATGTGAGAACCACGGCCATTGGATGAAAGGCAGAGGGGTGAAGCTCTGTCGCTAGTGTGTTTACTCCTGTGGATGCCCAGGCGAAGGTCTACAGTATATAGCCTTATTCCTTTAAGGGGGAGCTCGTCAGGAACGGACAGTCTTTCTCGCCCTACTCGTGGGAACAAAATGGAAAGGGATCACAAAAAA
>JXPG01006469.1:0-10724 GCA_001015175.1 Megaselia abdita | reverse complement strand
GTTATAGCATCAAGCTTGCCAGGCTGTAGCACGGCTGGTGCCGTCAATCCAATATTTAAAAGAACACATTTCTGGTGTTCTGTTACCGAAACTTTCGTAATCCATTTCAGGGACCACACAGGTTGGAACACCTCAAAAGTTCCTGGCGATCCTGCTTTTATTTGACTCCTAGCTTTCAAACTGGAGTTTTGCTTGGAGAACTCTAAGATGTTTGAAATCCACTGATCTTGATGTGCAATAATATTAGTGTTAAGATTCTTTTTGTTGTTGTTAGTGATCTCTGAATTATGTTTTGTTTGCTGATTATTTTCTTTACAAGAATTCTTTCTCTAGGGGTATTAAGGTTTAAGAGGCCTGCGCTTTCCCAAGCAGGGCTTTTGACTTGCAAATTGTAGTTTTGATTGGAGAACGCTGTGTTGATTTGGTGATGTTTTCTTGGTTATTTTTCTGTGTTTATCGTTAAATCATGAAGCTTTAGAGTTAAGCCTAAAATGATTTACACAAATAATTTTTGATGATTTTAACAAATTTTTGATAACTCTTTAAAGAGTTTTACTTGTTTATTCTTCGACTATAGATTTCGTTTCGCCTTTCCATTCCTTTCATCAACTGCTGTAATATATTTGTCATTCCCACTTACATACCTCGTTATAGCGATCTCCCCTTGAAGGTGTGTCCATAGACAAATAATAGATGGGAAAAATTTCGAAGTCTGATATTTTCCACTGAAAAGAAACACCCTTAGATCAAGAAAAAGCTTCAACGAGCTTTCTTAGATTCATAAAGATTACATATTTATGGATTGTCTATGGCTCTGGTATGACCATATAACGATCCAGGATTTCAGCTAGGTCGCTTCTCACGCCTGGTATAATTAGTATTGGGACATTCAATATCTCACATTATTGAGAGAATCTCAACATAGCTGACAGAAAAAAACAGACATTAAATTCTTCTAATCAGTAGAGTCATATAAAGCTATCCTTTTATAAGACAGATTATTATAATCCAACACCAATATAAGTCCCATTAATATAAATTCACGAAAGAATCAGTTTCGTTTTCCAAATAAAGCATCTTATCACATACATGAACATTATTCAGCAATTGTGGAGCTTTCTTTTTAAAGTAGCACAATTACAGGATCTATATTTATAAATTAGCATAATATTATGCTGACTTGGATAATGCGTAATTTATATCACATATTCAAACCTCCTCTTGAAATGAGAGCTTTTCCTAGGGGAATGTCCTTGGCTAAAATCCTATCCAACCTAGAAAATTACTAAAAAAAATCAAATCATAGAAACGAAATTCCCCGTGAGCTCTGAATATGCTAATGACTTGGTGTGGTCAAAATGTCTGAGAGAAAAATGAAATGAACAAGCTTGTTACCACTTCAGAGCACAGTATGGTTGGTTTGATGCAAGTAAGAAAAGAACGACCGACATGCACATACACACACTCTCTTCCAGTTGACACGACAATTATTTTCTTTCGTTTCTTTAGTTTCTGGAACTGACATTGTTTATTATGGCTTATGGTTCGCAACTTAAAGGGAAATATTACATAAACTATAAATTGCAAGGTAAAAACTAAAACTATAAAACCGGAGTTATGTGATGTTGAGTTTAACTGACATTTGCAGCAGCAGTTCGTTCTCACATACAAGGATGCTCTGAAATTTGTCAACATTTTCATGTTTCTCTCTCAGAAAGTGAATATAATAGAATACATTGTATGTGCTTGGAAACTTTGGTAATTATTATTTTCAGATGACATAATAAAATTATTCCCTTTTCTCTTATCAATTCTCTCTGACTTTGTTTCCTATTCATAAGGAATTTTCTCATGAATATAACGTGACTCTTCCATCACCATCACATTCGTTCCTTCGTTCATTTGCAGCAATAAAAACTTCATCTGCACCTTAAATTTGATTTATGAATGCTTCCTCATATTTATAGGTGTTCAAAAGTGTTAATTTAGATTGCACAATGTTAGGTGTTTCTGTTGCTTAATGTAGCATATTGTTTGGTGTACATAATTATTTTTTTATGCAATTTTTAATAGGTGTCTTGTCTACATGGTTTGCTCCATAGATAATAATATCATTTTTGTGTGATATAAACATTCATGATGCCACTTCAACTCCGTGAAGCAGAAAATTGAAATGTAGAAATCATTGAGTGGTCACTTGATTGAATTTAAAATTAATTACTGAATTTATTACTCCATCATGAACTCATTTTTTATTAATTTATTTTATATTTTTATTTTATTATTCATCGAGGTGAATGAGCGATTACGATCGAGAGAAAGGTGAAACATATGGTTCTCTTACTGGCTAATCTATGGTGTTGTGAATTAAAAGCTGCAGCTTATGCATATTCACATTGAATTACACTTATTATCCATTATAGGGATAATTTTTATTAATTGTGTCCACTGTTCCGTCAAAATTGAGTGGAGCTCTTATTTCTTTTCATTAAAATTAACATGAAGCTTTTGAGTTTGCTTCCAGGGAAATGTTTTATTTTTTAATGGTTGAGTAATGAATTAAGAATATTTTATTTATACTTTTAGCATTCACTTTTTATATATTTTAAACTTCAATGGGATGTTGTATGTCTGATATTAAAAATAAAACAATTCTTTTGTAGACCAACAGATGGCGTTTTTATCTACAAAAAAAAAAAATATTTCCACACAGAAAAAAGTAAGTAGTAAAATTTACTACTAAAGTAGCCAAATGTCATTCTATATTTAAAGTAGTAAATTTTTGTACTGAAAATAGTAAAATTTTACTTCAGACTGATTAGTAAAATTTACTCTCATCATACATTCNCTACAAAAAAAAAAAATATTTCCACACAGAAAAAAGTAAGTAGTAAAATTTACTACTAAAGTAGCCAAATGTCATTCTATATTTAAAGTAGTAAATTTTTGTACTGAAAATAGTAAAATTTTACTTCAGACTGATTAGTAAAATTTACTCTCATCATACATTCATTTTAAACTTTTAAATATTTTGAGTAATTAATAATAAAAACCACAACAAATTTTAGAGCTTCAAAACTTTTGAAAAAATTGAAGTGTCAAGTGTAAAAATTATATAAATTTTATAATGTTAAAAAAAACACTGACAGCTTAAAAAAACGAGTGTAAACACACATTAAAAATTTCACATCATGAAAAAGTTTAATTTTTTTTCTAAAGATTTATTTAAGAAAATAATATTTAGCAAAGTATTCTGCTTTGAATTTGTTTTTGAATTCATTTCTTTTTTTTCAAAAGTACAAATTAAAATTTTATCGAAATTTAGGACTGCAATTCAAACAATATTTTAGAAATTATTTTTTAAACAAAAACTTTAAAAATTTATGTTTTTATAAAAAATTGTTAATTATTAAATTGTTTATATATATTGTTTATATATTTTTTTCAATATGTCATAAATTTAATGTTCAATTGTTTTAAATTATTTTATTTAATTAATCAATTTGAAGTATTTTAAAATTCTTAGAATTAAATAATTTTAAGGAATTATTAAAATTGAAGAACAAAAATATGATTAATAATTCTATTTTCAAAACAATTAATTTTACTTAAAAGTTTTTTGTTTTTTTTTTTTTTTTTGAGAAATAACATATTTTTAATTCATAAGAATTCCCACAACTTGAAATCTCACTGAATTCTAGTTATTTTTTCTAATTAAAGTATTTTATTTGTTGTATTATTTTGAATTTTATCAAAATATTTAAATCTTAAATTTGTTTTGAAAATTTTGCTGAAATATCTACATTAATTTTAATCTTAAATATTCTTTTTAATTCATATCTCGATAAAAGTATTAAAAATGAGATCCAATTAAAACGGATTTCAGTTATAATTATTGATGGTAATAATTTAATTAATATAATTATTTACATCTAAGCATTCTACTTTTAATTTGTTAATATACCTTTTTAGAAAAAAAATATTTTAAAACCTTCCCAATATATACATTTTCGAAGCTTGTCTTCTAAACTCAAAATCTAAAAATATTAATATAAAAACTAATCAAAATTTATTTGTTTCTTGTTTTTAATTTTTAAAAATTAAAACTTATTTAATTACTTCAGTTTTATTGATTCTCAGAATTTTTCGTAACCTTAGGGATACAATTTCCTAACTATCCCACTGGTTATAAAAAAGTCTTTTTTGTATTTTTAACCAAAAAAAACCCTCTTAAAGCCCTAAAAATCCGTTTGAAAAATGTGGATATATTAATATATAATGTATCCATCTTTTTAAATATTTGAAGTTTTTAAACATTTTGCGATGATAAAAAAATGTGTTAAATTAATAATTTTTTAATAAATGAATGTTTAATTTTGTTGTTAATTTAAAAAATATTAGCAAAATTTGTTTTTATATTTTGTAAATTAGTTATTGAAATCAGAAAGCAAAAATGTATATTTTTAATTTGTTTTGTTACTTTTAAGATATTAAAATTTTATATTTTTAAAAAGTAGATAAGTAATAATTTAATTATCTGCTTTTGTTTTTTTTTTTATATTAAAAAAAGTGTCGAATTAAATTAATATTTTTTTAATAAATTAATGTTAAATTTTGTTGTTAAATCTTTAAAATATTACATGAAATTTGTATGGTATTTAATATTTATTGAAATCAAAAATCCATATTTTTAATTTCAATTTTCAATAATCATGAAAATAATGAGTTATCTTTTAACTTGTTTTATTACTTTTAAGATATAAGAATTTTATATTTTTTTTTTTAATTAGATACGCAATAATTTAATTATTTTCTTGTTTTTAAATTTCTGTATATTTTATATTAAAAAATGAGTTGAATTAAATTAATATTTTTTAATAAATTAATATTTAATTTTGTTGTTAATTTAAAAAATGTTACCAGATTTTTTTTTTTGTATTTTGTAAATTTGATATTTATTGAAAACAAAAATTCATAATTTTAATTTCAATAATCATGAAAATAATGAGTTATCTTGTAAATTTTGTATAATTATTTCTAAGTTATAAGATTTTTATATTTTTAAAAAGTAGATAAGTAATATCTAATATTTATATTATATTTATATATTTAAAATTGTTTGTAAATTTTTTATTAAAAAATGTGTCAAATTAAATTAATAATTTTTTAATACATTAAAGTTTAATTTTTTGTTTATTTCAATAATCATTAAAATTAAAAATAAAATTATTTTTAAGTTATAAGAATTTTATATTTTTAAAAAGTAGATAGTAGTAATTTTATTGTTAAATTTTAAAAATATTGCGAGAAATTTTTATGGTATTTGATTATGGATTTTATTGAAATAAAAAATCCATATTTTTAATTTCAATAATCATGAAAATAATGAGTTATCTTTTAATTTATTTTATTACTTTTTTATTACTAAGTAATAATTTAATTATTTTCTTAATTTTTTAAATTTCTGTATATTTTATATTAAAAAATGAATTGAATTAAATTAATATTCTTTTAATAAATCAATATTTAATTTTTTTGTTAAATTTGAAAATTTTACCAGATTTTTTTTTGTATTTTGTAAATTTGATATTTATTGAAAACAAAAATCCACATTTTCAATTTCAATAATTATTAAAATAATGAGTTATCTTTTGAATTTTTTAAAATTATTTTTAAGTTATAAGAATTATATATTTTTAAAAAGTAGATAAGTAATAATTTAATGTTTCTTTCTGTATATGTTTATTTTATATTAAAAAATGTGTTGAATTAAATTAATAATCTTTTAATGTTAAATTTTAAGAATAATACAANTATTTTGAATTTTCGATAGTTTAAATAGTAAATTTGTTTAGTATTTTAATGTTTTTAAAATATGTATTTTTTTTTTGAAAATGCTGCTTTTAATTTAAATCTACATTAATTTTTATCTTAGATATCTTTTTAATTCATAACATTTCTTTCGATATAAACATTATAAATGTCAACCAAAAAAAATGTCATTTGATATTTTTTAAAATCAAAAATCCATATTTTTAATTTCAATAGTCATGAAAATAATGTGTAATCTTTTAATTTGTTTTAATATTTTTAATATATAACAATTTTATATTTAGTATTTGTTATATTTCCAAATTTAAATATGCATAAATAATTACAAACAATTTGACAAAAGATTAAATTGTGTTTTATTTTGCAGTATACCAATTTAAAATTTATAACGGGAACTAACATTTAAAAAAAAAATTATAATGTTTTTTTTTATTATTTTTGGAAAATTCAAAAAACTTACAAAAATCTTCCATCATATAAAAATTGTTTACTATATATAAATAAATATGGCTTTTTTAGGCAATTTGTTTAATAAATTTAATAGAATATTTTTTAAAATATTATTAAAAAAAATATAGACAAGTGTTTATCATATTATGATTTAATCTCAAAAATCGCTATTAAAATACAACAAAAAAAAATTTTAATTTTTATTTCTAATTTAAAATTTAATTTTTTTTCTATTTTCTATTGTAATTTTAAAATTGTTAAATAGTGAAAATAGTAATTGTTTAAGCAATTTTAGTTTTTTTAAAATATATAATATTTTTACTTTTAATCTCCTATTAAAAAAGAAAAAGTTTAGAGAAACATGTGTCAGAGCAGAATGATGTACCGTAAAAAGATCATGACCACATTCGTACAACAGTTAATAGTAAACCAAAAAGCTAAGATTCAAATATTTGAATTAACTATTGGTTATATTACTAATTTTTTTAACATAAGCTTCAAATTATAAGAATGAAAATATGGTTGTTATCTTAGCGTTTACGGTTGATGAACTTACTAGCTTGACGGGTTGTTGTCTGAGGTCTCTTTGTATTTAATACAAATTCCCTTCGCCACATTAATTTTGAATTTATTTCTGAAATAAGAATTAGTAAACTTTCTTAAATTCAATTTTGATTTTTTATCTATTTTATAAACGAAGAAAAGGCTGGATTTGAAATGATGTAATATATTTACTATATTAAGTTTTTTAATATTTAAACAAGAACAATTAAGTGTTTATGATTAGTCTTGAACTCTATTATTTTCTTATACCACATCCTTAACAATTGCTATATTTAGTAACTTTTACTACAGTCATTTGACAATTATTTTCTATTGAACTTAGCTATTTATTCTGTTTCGGGTAATGCAGGGGTTTTAATAGGTAAATTAGCTTGTGTTAAGTATTATGAAGGAAAAATCCCTCCATATTTCGGTTTGTCAAATGAAGACTTCCTCAATTCACATCATTGTTAATAAAATATAAATTTGGTTGTTGTCTAAACTTCAATGGTGGACGTTCTTACTATCTAAACTAAAAGGGTTCTTGTCTGAGAGTTTTCTTATATATATATGCAAAAATTCACTTACCCAAATGACGTGCAATATATAACATAGAATTCAAAAACCACACAGAAAGACCACTTTTCAAAATAAACTATTCAGAAAAGAAACACTATCAATTCCTGCAAATGCCATGATATAAAAGCCATTCGTTTGAAATTTTATAGAATATTCTTGTGATGTTTAATTAATTTTGTGGAAGAGTCAAGCTGAAATAATAAATATACACAGCATGGGACAAATGGAAAACTGCAAAACTTTAATAATAATATTCGACTCCACTCCAATCGACAGTCGACAATGAATGATAAAAACAATATACTCCACATGTAGAGTAGAGTTTTGAGCGTTTCCTTTTTTCCCTCGACTCCAAACGATAGTAGATTGGAATGGAATCAAATACATACATTGTTGTGGAGGAGACTAGATAGAGACTGTATATATATATATGTCATCTGATACCATGTAGATTTTTACTGCTTTATTAGTTGGTCGATTTCGGAAAACAAATAAATGGATGGAAAAAATTTACATCTCTACAAACCAATTGTGTATATGGGATAAATATAAAGGAAGAGGACATCACTTCGGATTCACTTCCATTTCCATAGCATGAGTAGAGTAGAGCATGACCAAACCATAGAAACATCAATTCAGACATGACACTTTTATTGAATATCACAAAAAGCAATATATTCCAAGTAAATGATTATCGTTTGGTTAGTTTGTTGGTACTGTGTTTGTCACTCAATGTCCTCTTTTTTTCTGGACAACTGTATTGGTTTTCTATATTTTCTACATTTCCCTGAAAAAATTCCTTACTGTTTGCTTTGAACTACAATTCACATTCAAGTTATCCCTAACGAACTGTATTTGTATTTGAATTTGGATGAACATAAAAAGTCGGCCTCCAGCTTTCTGTAAACTAATGTATCTATAGACAGTTCCCTTTTTCTTCTACTTTTATTGAAATTACTATTTTTGTAAATTTTGTTTGCTTCGATAGATTTTTGTTTTATTTAAGAATTTAATTTTGGTTTTTAAATTTACACAAAGGAATTTTATTTAATTATTGTTATGGGTTTGAATATTACTTTTTCAGGTGTATGGAATTATGGAAATTTATAAGATTTTTTCTATGGCTTTAATTTAATTTAGATATATTTATTCTCCCTAACACTATTAATTCCTATCAGTGTTAAACTAAAATTATAGAAGAAATCCTATTATAAATGAGATGATTAAGTAAGAAAATTCTCTCTTAAAAAAAGTGTTATGGCTTTGCTCAGTTGAGTGGTAGCGAATTCTGTGAATATTTTTTAGATTTTTAATGATATTATTACTAGTTTTATGGTGAATTCCTAAGAATTCTCAGAATTCATCAACCACTAAAAGAAACTCTTTTGAAGATCATTGTCTCAGTTTTGTGTCCACGACATAGTGATGACATCTCCTTCAGAGTTACAACAAAAACATCTCTGATTTGTCTTCGACGATTTCCTAATCGAAAAAGACAAGTTCTAGGATTTTGTATTCGTATTATTAATGTACTTGACTAATGTACTATTGTAGGTTGACTAAGTATATTCCATAATCAATAGAGTTGTAGTAAACATTTTAATATTTGCTTTTGAGATTGTTGTATTTTATCGTCAAATTTATTTAAATGGCCTTTTTTAAGAAACTTTTCTTCTAGAAAGTCTTTTAATTGATTAAATTAAGTGAATTTTATGAAATTTATGAAATATGGGGAAAACAAATTTCCCCATATTTCTCAGAAAATTGCAAAGGAGATACTCTTTGTGAGTTTTAGTGTCGAAAGTTGATTAACTTCTTTAAATTCCCTTTTCAAAGAAACTTTTCTTCTCAAAAGTCTTTTAATTGATTAAATTAAGAGAATTTCATAAAAAACGGGAAACAAAATTTCCCCATATTTCTCAGAAAAATGCAAAGGGATCCCCTTTGTGATTTTTGGTGTCGAAAAATCAACTTCTTTAAATTCCCTTTTCAAAGAAACTTTTCTTCTCAAAAGTCTTTTAATTGATTAAATTAAGAGAATTTCATAAAAAACGGGAAACAAAATTTCCCCATATTTCTCAGAAAAATGCAAAGGGATCCCCTTTGTGATTTTTGGTGTCGAAAAATCAACTTCTTTAAATTCCCTTTTCAAAGAAACTTTTCTTCTCAAAAGTCTTTTAATTGATTAAATTAAGAGAATTTCATAAAAAACGGGAAACAAAATTTCCCCATATTTCTCAGAAAAATGCAAAGGGATCCCCTTTGTGATTTTTGGTGTCGAAAAATCAACTTCTTTAAATTCCCTTTTCAAAGAAACTTTTCTTCTCAAAAGTCTTTTAATTGATTAAATTAAGAGAATTTCATAAAAAACGGGAAACAAAATTTCCCCATATTTCTCAGAAAAATGCAAAGGGATCCCCTTTGTGATTTTTGGTGTCGAAAAATCAACTTCTTTAAATTCCCTTTTCAAAGAAACTTTTCTTCTCAAAAGTCTTTTAATTGATTAAATTAAGAGAATTTCATAAAAAACGGGAAACAAAATTTCCCCATATTTCTCAGAAAAATGCAAAGGGATCCCCTTTGTGATTTTTGGTGTCGAAAAATCAACTTCTTTAAATTCCCTTTTCAAAGAAACTTTTCTTCTCAAAAGTCTTTTAATTGATTAAATTAAGAGAATTTCATAAAAAACGGGAAACTAAATTTCCCCATATTTTTCAGAAAAATGCAAAGGAAAAATTCTCTTCGTGATTTTTAGAATTAGCTTCTTTAAATTTCCTTTTTAACGACACTTTTCTTCTAGAAAGTCTTTTAATTGATTAAATTAAGGGAATTTCATCAAAAAAGGGAAACAAAATTTCCCCATATTTTTCAGAAAAATGCAAAGAGGATCCTCTTTGTGATTTTTAGTGTCGAAAGTTGATTAACTTCTTTAAATTTCCCTTTTAAAGAAACTTTTCTTCTAGAAAGTGTTTTAATTGATTAAATTAAGAGAATTTCAATAAAAAAAAGGAAAACTAAATTTCCCCATATTTTTCTGACAAATGCAAAGGTTTTCTCGGAAGGATTGCGTTTGTGATTTTTGGTGTCGAAAAATCGACTTTTTTAAATTTTCTTTTCAAAGAAACTTTTCTTCTAGAAAAGTCTTTAAGTGATTAAATTAAAGGAATTTCATCAAAAAAGGGAAACCAAATTTCCCCATATTTTTCAGAAAAATGCAAAGGGTATCCCCTTTGGGATGTTTGGTGACGAAAACTGAATTTCTTTAAATTGTCTTTTTAACTTTTAATTTATTAAATTAAGAGAATTTAATCAAAAAAGGG
>JXPG01006456.1:5567-16206 GCA_001015175.1 Megaselia abdita | reverse complement strand
ATTATTTAGAAGGTGTTCCACGTTGATACGAGTTATGCCATGACAGGAGATTGGTGGTATGTGGAGGTTTAACTGATTGATGTTGGTTTCTCCTGACGGGTCTCTTACGTTTCTTGACGGTTTGGTTTGTTANGAATTGTGCAGCATTCTTTAAAGATCGACATCGGTCGCATTCGACCGATCGTAGAACCGATTGCCTTGGAAGTCGAATTTGGTTGTTTGTAACTCCATCTGGCGTTCGTTAATTTTCTTTTTGGTTGTTAAGATTTGAGTTCGTAATACTTTCTACTAGGTTTCTTGATGCTTTTTGTGGTTGTTGTTGTGGAACTATCCAAATATGAATCAGAATCATTCCTTTGATGAATTTAGTGGAAAATATCAGACTCCGAAAGTCTTCCTATCTATTAAACAAAATACTCTGTGATCTACAGTTATGGATTTAACCCCATAATATTATAGTAAGTATGGATGCATATCTATATTATGTATATCATATATTTTGATGGAAGAAAACATCGTCTAAATTATCATTTATAGAATTATTATACTGCTCTTATTGTTAATCAGAGAAAATTGTAGCTCCTGAGAGATATTTAGAAAAAACCATTTGATTCACTTAAGTGCTGGAATCAGCCAATTTGACATCCTCTTTTTGTAGAAATGTTGGCGAACTATATATACATGAGCTACATCAGTGTTTGACTCAACTAATTAACAAAACTGTTTACAGTATTTTTTCTCGGCCCCCTCAAGCTCCTTCTTATATACATGAGCTACATCAGTGTTTGACTCAACTAATTAACAAAACTGTTTACAGTATTTTTTCTCGGCCCCCTCAAGCTCCTTCTTATATACATGAGCTACATCAGTGTTTGACTCAACTAATTAACAAAACTGTTTACAGTATTTTTTCTCGGCCCCCTCAAGCTCCTTCTTATATACATGAGCTACATCAGTGTTTGACTCAACTAATTAACAAAACTGTTTACAGTATTTTTTCTCGGCCCCCTCAAGCTCCTTCTTATATACATGAGCTACATCAGTGTTTGACTCAACTAATTAACAAAACTGTTTACAGTATTTTTTCTCGGCCCCCTCAAGCTCCTTCTTATATACATGAGCTACATCAGTGTTTGACTCAACTAATTAACAAAACTGTTTACAGTATTTTTTCTCGGCCCCCTCAAGCTCCTTCTTATATACATGAGCTACATCAGTGTTTGACTCAACTAATTAACAAAACTGTTTACAGTATTTTTTCTCGGCCCCCTCAAGCTCCTTCTTATATACATGAGCTACATCAGTGTTTGACTCAACTAATTAACAAAACTGTTTACAGTATTTTTTCTCGGCCCCCTCAAGCTCCTTCTTATATACATGAGCTACATCAGTGTTTGACTCAACTAATTAACAAAACTGTTTACAGTATTTTTTCTCGGCCCCCTCAAGCTCCTTCTTATATACATGAGCTACATCAGTGTTTGACTCAACTAATTAACAAAACTGTTTACAGTATTTTTTCTCGGCCCCCTCAAGCTCCTTCTTATATACATGAGCTACATCAGTGTTTGACTCAACTAATTAACAAAACTGTTTACAGTATTTTTTCTCGGCCCCCTCAAGCTCCTTCTTATATTTTCGGGAGATAGATCTGGTCTTTATTATTATCAGAAATATTAAATTGACTATTTCTCTACTGAATTTCTTAATCTCTGAAGGCTGAAAGTTAATTGTGAAATAATTAGAAATTGTAGATTTTCTACATTTATGATCTTCATAGTCATAGTGATTGAAGCTAGTGGCACAAGAGATTCATCAGCAAAATATGAAAAGACTACGACGATTGATGAATTAATAATCGGCAACAAAAAGAAGCTGTAGCAGATTTATTTATAAGAATACTTTGCAAAATAGAACAAAGTCCTTATGGGTAAGACCCATCACTTTAAAATCTCGAATTCAGGATTCCTTTATCAGAACAACCATTATATTTTTCTCAATCATTAATTGTAGAAGACTAGCTGTAGCTGCTTGGCTATGTTTAAGATTAATGTGAACACAATTTATTAAGTAGGTGTACCTATACCTAAATCAGTCTTAAGTCCTTTCGTCAATATCAATACTCTTGTTAGATATGCTCAATTTTCTTTATAGCGAGTTTCAAGTTAGCGTTAAAGAGATCATCAGATTTCGGGTTATATTTTGCTATATTCACTAAGATAGATCTAAGACAGTAAGTCATCTCTGTCGGCCATGAAGAGAACGAGAATCCTTCCATCTGAGCTTCTAAATTACGATGGGAGCTTCCAGACTTAAGTTTTAATGCCTGCCCTTCTAGAACAGTAGCCCAATATGTGATTACAGTTGTTAGAAAAACTTGCAGCAGAACTTCGATCATCTGAGTCCAAATTTAACATATATCCAAACTCTCTTGGCGCATGAGTATCGTTAGAAAAAGCAACCTATCTAGACCTATCTTCATCTCCGGGTTAAATGGAAACGCAAGGACACATTGGAAGAGACCACTAAATACACAAATAACAGCTCAGCAATTTTGCTTTCTAAGACATCTTACGACTGTTGAGTTTAAAAAGCTGACATCTATTGCAATTCCTATAGATCTTTGTCAAATATGGAAATTCCTATAAACCCTTCAAATAAAACAGGAACCAAATATAACTTTCAATTCTTTATATTATTATAAAAAGATTTAGAAAATAGTACAATATTTACAAAAGATGCTTGGAATATTAAAACTAGAGATGAGCATTTTAAATAAATCTGAAGAGATAAAATCACAATAATTCAACAATGTGTTGAACCATCAAATTTTATATGTTTTGTGAAGAAAATTTTCTCTAAATTTTGATGACACTTTTTTAATTCAAGTTTCCAGTTCAGCCTTATGACTGCAATTCCTTTTTTTCATTAACTTTCTCTTCCATGATTTCACCTTCATACAAGGAAGCATTTTCCAAATTTTCAGTGCTGGCATTCTCTTCAGCAACACTTACAAAAGCTGTCGACAGTTCTCCACTCAACTTGTTCACTGATCCGTTTGAGATATCGTACATAAAGATTTCTTGTTCATCAGAAGCGCTCCTGTAATGAGAAAATATATTTGTCAGAATTTTTACATCGGCGAGACGATATAGAGTAATTTCTCGACTTGTCTTTCATTTTCTACGTATTTTGATTGGCTTAAATAAAAGAAGGAGACCGATAGATCTTTGAGTACATTTTTCACATCCCTTTAAAGTAAATCAAAATAATACAAAATATCGAACTATACCCAACAAGATCTCAAGTGAAAAAAAGAAAGAAAAAAACTCACTTCGATACAAGAAGAACGACGCTCTGCTGTTCGACATCCTGCTTTGATTCCGATTCCAACCATTTCTTGAAGTTCTCTCTAGTTGGCTTCTTTACCAAAGCTTTCAAATTATCTCCAGACTCATTGAGCTTCAAACTCTTAGACACATCCCTTTCTTGCCTGCTTTCATTGCTCTCAGAACTTTGGAGCGTGTCCACTGGGGCCAATACTACCACATTAGATATAGTCTTACCACGGAGTTCCTCGACATCAGGGATTGGAAACTGGGCACCATTAACTTTAACGGGCAAATATTTATTGTACAATTTTTCTGAAGACAAATCTACTGGTGGAAGAATTGTGGCATCATCTT
Source organism: Megaselia abdita (assembly GCA_001015175.1). Classification (NCBI taxonomy): domain Eukaryota; kingdom Metazoa; phylum Arthropoda; class Insecta; order Diptera; family Phoridae; genus Megaselia; species Megaselia abdita. The sequence goes on along the minus strand of JXPG01006456.1, from coordinate 12,520 downwards.
TAATGTACTTATCGGTGATTGTCTTCTGATTAGTCGAGTCATACTTTACGACCTTAAGTTCAACGTTTTTCTTGGGAATAATGCCGGTCTCCTTGATAGCTTCGACTTCTTTCTCTGAAATATTGACAGAGTCTCCATTTGGTTTCACAACTGTTAGTACTTTATTAGATTCGGAGATCTGAGCACCACCTCCAGCTCCGTAGAAATGTTGCAAGTGTTCTTGTGGGAGGTTCTCAAGAGCAATGTCTCCGACCTTGTCGTAGTCCAAAATGCTAATGTCAGCGTTGTTCAAGATACCCGAAGACAAAAGTTGTTGCCTCAAATCATCTGGAACTTCATCAGGCAATTCAATATTAGGTTTGGCTGGGGCGGATGGTCCGGAAGAGGCTGAAGGAGCTGATGGCGGATGTCTTGATTGGATTTCCACGTAGCTTGGTGGTTGGTCCTTTGATTCGTATTGCTGTTGTTGTTTCTTTTGTTCTAGCTCTTGGAAGGCATCTGAATACAATGTAGACACACTGTAAGGTGAGGAGTATCCTGGTCTGGGTTGGGAGTTGGGAATAATAACTGGTTGTTTTCCAGCAGTCAAGAGCCTTTGCTGTTGTTCTAAATTGTAGATGGAAGCTGAAGGCATTGGAGTCACGATTTGAACTTGTTCTCCATTGTCACTGTGAACGTATTGAGGAGCTGGTGAGGATTGCTGTGGTACATAAGCAGTCCTTGGGGTAGTAACAAAGTTCGTGATCTCTTCTTGTTGAGGACGTCCAGTCGTAATGAAATGGCCAGACGGTTTTGTGTTAATAGAGTTGATGGTTTGCGTATGCGTGCGCTCGAAATTTGGGTTGATATTGATGGTCTCGGTAATGTGTTGCTCGTACTTTGGAATAGCCTTCAACAGCTCTGTTTGCTTCGATGGCTGAATGTTGAATTTAGTGTGCAAAGCAGACAAAGCATCCGAGGCTGGGTGATTTGAGTATTGGTTGAAGGTGTCCTTTTGCAACGGTTGAACAGGTAAAGGCTTACTTTCTTGGTAGCTTGGTTGATGATGTTGGTATTGATGTTGTTGGTAATATTGCTGTTGTTGGTGAGCTTGCTGCTGCTGAGGTATTGGGTGTTGCTGGACATTATGTTGTTGCTGCTGTTGAGCTTGATGTTGTTGCTGGACTTGATGCTGTTGTTGAGCTGTATGTTGTTGTTGAACGTGATGTTGTTGTTGTACTTGATGCTGTTGTTGAGCTTGATTTTGTTGTTGAACGTGGTGTTCCTGTTGAGCTTGGTGTTGTTGCTGAGCTGGTTGATGATGCTGAGCTAGATGTTGTTGCTGGGCTTGCTGATGTTGTTGAGCTTGCTGATGTTGCTGAGCTAGATGCTGTTGCTGGGCTTGATGTTGTTGTTGAGCTGGATGCTGCAACTGTTTCGGCTGGGGTTCATAATGTTGCTGGGGTTGAGTTTGCTGCTGGATTTGATGATATTGAGGTAGTAATGGTGGAGATGGTTGAACATATTGTTGTTGCTGTGGCTTAGGAGGAGCAACCTCTGTGTTCAAAGGAATTGGTTGAGGTTGATGATGAGCTGGTAGCTCCTGGGATGGTTGATAGCGTTGTGGTGCTTGGGTGGCTTTTGGCGCTGGTCTAAAGAATGGTTGCTGATATTGTGGTCCAGTGTTTTGATAAGGTAATAATTGACTGTTTGGCGGTGGAGTTGGGAAGAAAACACTAGGTCTTTGTGGTTGTTCCCTTTGAGCTTGTGGTTGATAGAAGCTCGAAGCAAAAAAAGGTTTACTATTGAATTGAGTCTGAGCTTGGGACGATGGTGGACTTTGATAGTGTTGTTGTTGGAATTGCTGTTGTGGTGGAGGAGGTCTAAAACTAGCCAAAGTTTGCTGTGGTAATTGTTGGTAGTGTTCGAGGTGACCTGTCCTAGGTGGAGATGGGGGACCTGAAGGAATCTGGAAGCTTGACCTGGATCTTAGTTGCGGTAGTAATTGGAATCTTGGTGGTTCGACATAGTTGCCTTGGGATTTTTGATAAGAAGATTTCACTGGAACTGCGACAACGGATTGACGGACACTTTCTGCGTTGTGTTCTTCAATTCTATGTCCGGTCTTAGACTTATCTTCGGAACCGAAAGTCACATGAACATTTCTGTTAGAGCTATGGAATTTCTCGGAATCTGGATGGATGACAGTCCGTAAAGTTGTTGCCTTGATTGGAGGTAATGGAGTGACTATTGGATAGTGCACTATTTCCTCTTCTTCTTCGAATTTTTCTTCGTCATTGTTGAGAGAAGCGATTGGTTCGTCCAAGTGAAGTTTATTATCTTCACCTTTCTTGTACTTAACATAGTAAACGTGGACCTTCTCCTTCTTTTTCTTGTGAACAAGAGGCTGAGGAGCTGGTTGATGGCTAATTGTTTCATTACTGTCTTTAATGATGATTTCAATAATTGGCTCTGGAGGTTCAATGTAGGGATGGTAAGGATAATGCGGTTGGTGACCAGGAGTTAAATAGTTTGATGTGTATTGGGGTGAACCTGGAAGCAAAGTTTTAAATAGAATGTTTAATGAGAAAGTGTTAAAGCTCACCACTTATAGCTGTGTTGTAATGAGTTCCATCGTATGGGTTGTAACTCCTTGAGGTCGAGTAACCTTGTCCGTAGTTTCTATCGAAATACGATTGATATGTGTAACCATTTCCAAAGTTGGGTAAAGTTCGTTTGCCTCTATTGTCCCCAGGTAAAGCCGACAATTTTGTAGACTTTGCCGTTGTGGTCGTGGGAGGCTTTGAAGTCGTAGTAGCTGCAGACACACACAACACCACCGCTAACAGTATCTGTAATTAAAGCACATAATTCTTATGAGAAACAGACAGAAACAAACACGATAAAAAGAAACAAATGATTTCTCAAAATGCATTTCACACATTTTCCATTCAAAAAGCTCTTTAAAACAAAATAACATTCATTTTAATTAAGATAATTTTAACTTCAGACGTGCTCATGGCTCATCATAAATGAAGCGACTACACAACAAGACAAAATGAGAATTATGTAATAAACAGTTCGACCTGAAGCAATCAGAGATCTTCATCCAGGCACACTTTCGTTTTCTTGTTTTCCTACCTTCTTTTCTTCAAATTTTCATGATGGTTCGTCACGACATTTAGATGACATTTCACTTGATCATGAGGTTTTGTTTCAGGGTCGAGGCATTTATCATATGATGTGTGGAGTTTTTATAGGGGCTTTAAATTGTTACAGTTTCAAGGTGGAGTGGATGTCTAGGGAGGAGCTTGAATCCACGCATAATTTAACTAGGGTGGCGTCATTTAGTATTTACGACTCCCACGAAAAGAAAATTCCGATGTGTATACTGAGGATCGAACTTAGAATCGTCAGAGTGGAAACCCCAAAAACAAACAACTCCCTATACACGAATAGCATCATTATACTTAATTTCCCAAGAAAGTTGCAATTCTGTTCTTTCATTTTATGGCAAAAATATCTTGCAAGCCTGAAATGCAAATGGATTTGATTTCGTGATAGTTCGTGTGATGAGCACGCATGGAAGCTAAATTTGTTATGCCATATAATTTCCGTTTTATGTTCATGTGGTTAAGACATTCTTGTGGAAATAAGACCGCAACGTGAATGGAGCAAAACAAAGAACTATGTGAACATATGATTGATGTCAGATGAATTTTGAATGAAAGTTAAGACAAAGATTGAGCTCACAACATCGATCCTTGTCACCTTTTTGAATAATGTTAACCTATTCCACCTAATAAAATCTTCCTGATCACATCGCGACACTATACCTCAGCAGACAAGGCACGAAAAGCCCACAAACCAATTAACCGATAAGTAAAACATGGAAAACTAACAACTCATAAAATAGTTTGTTACTCAAATTTATGTTATGCTCTTCTCAATTACTGGTTGGAAGATGCAAATTAAGAAAAAAGAAAAACCAGGCATAGGTCGTCTGCGATATAAAACTTGACTGAACAACTTTTACTTTCTTTATGAAGACGGAGAGTTAACGTGAAGATCGACAAACACATTAATTCCACCGGGTGAGGATGATGACTTTCTGTAAGTTGGTGGTAGTAGACACATTATCATTAGCATATCATTAACAAATTATGTAAAACAAGAATTACTTTCGTTTTTCTTTAGTTTTATTAAATAATATGGAAAGGTTTTTGGGACTAGAATTTGAAAGTCATCGGAATTGTGGGTTCATGGAAATATTATGTCATTTTTTATTTTCTAATGTTAAGTTTATGGAAATCACAAGTCTATGAAAAGTCAAAATTTAATAAAGATCTTAAATGCATTAAAAGAATACGATCCACAATTTAAGTTTGGGGAAAGCAATATTTTGATTGGGCAAAGAAATAAAGGTAATGGTCAAAAAGTAAGACCAATGGGTGTCGTCGCCGATCAGCAGACTACTCTCAACAACAATTAATTGATCACATGAATGCATCGCTATATTGTAAAAAGGAAAGCTATAGCATATAACAGATAAATAATTTCAGTTAAAAGTACAAAATGAAGAAAACAATTTCAAAGTTTGGAAGACGGCTGACATATCTGCCTATGTCTGGAGAGACGAAATGAAATGATCAAAGTTGGCTTTAAAAATATTTTGCGGTTGAATTGGAGAGATAATTGATTTCCAGACATGTCAACTATGGACATGGATATAAGCCATCTCAGCCACCCACCGCGTTCCAGCACGGCTTATATTTTCATAAAGCCGGCTTGAAGATTTTTGTAAAATACAGCCTCAAGCCATTTAAATTTGCGATTTTTTTTAAATTTAAGCTGCCCGTCGATTATTTTGCGTTTTTTTTGATAATATAAGCCATTAGCAGATCGGGGCGATCAGCAGGCCTAAATATAAGATGGCTGACATACCTGTTGATTTCACATTCCAAAGCAAATTATATTGTGAGCAACATTTTATTTGTATTCTTTCGCTAAATATTTACTTCAACTTGATGTAAATCCATCAACTCGGAAAGACAAAAAATCATCATCTTAATCAATCGCGATGAAGAGTGAAAACAAAATTTCATACAACACAATCTATCAATCTATTAAAATTCAGATATGTTTGTGGACATGTCTTGTATGTATTCAAATATTAGAGAATGATCCGATTTTTAACAAATTTGCTGAATTTATTTCATGAGACTTGTCACAGGTCGTGGACTATCTTTCGTATCGTTACTTGAAGGTTTAAGCTAAAATTAATTCATCAAAGCAATAAATACCATCAAGAATTAAACAAAACATAATAAACTAACAATAAAACAAAAATTTAAAGAAAATGACCTTTATCCAAACTAAATTACCCTACATACATTATTGTGATAAAAACAAAAATAGTTTTCAAATTCCATAATGCATATTTTACAATAAGTGAACACAAATAAATGATAAGAAAAAGCCTCAACAATAAAAACACTAATTCACACAACTATCTAAAAGTAGCTCAAACATTGCTATTAAAGAATCAGCAGCATTCTTCAACATCAGCGCTTTAGTTTTCCCTCTTTCTCAGAATTGTTGAAGTAGAAACACTGTTTGTTTAGAATATCATATAGCAATCGTGAAACTTTATGTTATTTTATGACTTTTGATTTTGTTTAAATAAATTGTTCTTTTGACCTTATTGTATTCAATAGGTGGGCTGTAATTGAATGACTGGTAGAGGTTGAGAAATTTTCGAGATGTCTATATCGAATATCCATCGAAGTTTCAGAAATTGCAGGGTCGAGACAATTTCAACGGATGGGCTTTTTCTGGGAAGAACCTCTTCATATTGGAGGGTTTGTGGAAAAGTATCTGAAGAATTGAATGTATCCTGTTAGCTGGTCTTTCCGATAATTACAAACCCATGATAATGGGAATGGAAAATTTTTGGAATGAAAACTGTAGATGTTATCAAAACCAAACTCCTTCAAAAAGTTTTATTCGAAAAGTGTTCTGGAATGCCACGTAATATTAGTGATAAGCTAAAAATTGTTTTAAAAGGAAACAAAAGAATGACATCAGTGACAAGAAAACGCAAGGCCAGAACCTAATAAGGGTTTATATACTTCGTTTACTTACGTTTAGAAGAATGTCTATTCGGATGATTGGTTTATTGACGCATCTTACGCGTCTGGACATAATAAGGATTGGATGACAAACCTTATACGGATATCAACGAGTCCATCACGGTTGCAGACAATTCTAAATTGAAGGTTGAAGCAAAAGGGGATGTTAATGTCAAAATCGTCCTCAATTGAAGAGATTGCCATCAGGAACGTTTCGTATGCATCGAACATTTGTGCAACAAACATTGCTGAAATTTCTAGAAACGACAATGAAGTTTTGTTGATGATAACGGATGCAGAATTATTGACAAATCCACGAATAATTTGATTGTAACAGGATCTCATGATGGTAATATGTACAAGCTTAACATCCAGAAAGAAACTTCATATTTGTACAGTCAAGAGCTTTGCACAGTCGTGCTGGTATTGTAACAACGAAGTTTTGACTAAAATAAAAAATGGTTCAGTTGAAGGTAACATGAAGTCCTTATGTGAAGTCTGTGTTCAGGGGAAGCATGCCGGACTACCTTTTGAGTTCATAAACCAGTAGGATATTAGAACTTATTTATTCCGACTTGTGTGGACTGATGGAGCAAGTGCCTCTAGAAGGTTCTAGATACATTTTGACGTTTCTCAATAAATTTTCTAGGTAGCTTTTTATTCACTTTTTGAAATCAAAAGATGAAGCATTTCAAAAATTGAAGGAATTCAAGTCAATGATTGAAAAAAACCCGAGAAAAATATAAAAAATTTGAGAATCGACAATCACCCAGAGAAAAAAGTGCAGATTTTTTTAACACAAAAGTGCTGATTTTTATCATTTTTAAAATGTGTAAAAAATCA
>JXPG01006448.1:0-10911 GCA_001015175.1 Megaselia abdita | reverse complement strand
ATGTTATCAGTTCGCCGAATACTAGTTCTACGAACAATCATCTCCAACAAGCAGATATTGAAGAGGTCACACGAAATCGCATCTCCCTGCCGAAAACATTTGATGGTGGTGAATGGTTCCGACGATTTCTTCGACAAAAGAACAGATACTTTTTGTCTCTGCTAGGGTCATCCGACATAGCAGAATGAGTCTTTCAGGGACGCAAAGTTCCGTCATTGCGGAGTATAGCTCATCTCTAATGATACTGTCGTATGCCTGCTTGAAATCTAAAAAGATGGTGTGTATCAATTTCAACTCACGTGTTCGTTCTATGATCTGCGTTAGGGTAATGATCTGGTCTGTGGTGGATTGTCTAGGTCGAAAGCCGCACTGATAATCTCCGATGATGTTTTCGAGATAAGGTTTCAGACGCTCACATAGGATGAAAGGTAGGATCTTGTAGGCCATGTTCAGGACGCTGATCCCCTGATGGGATCCTCTTTGTCTCCCTTCTTGTATATAGGTGTAATCATACTATACTGAGACTCCACTCACTAGGCATTGTGAAAATCGTCCATATCTTTTGGAAAAGTTGCGAGAGGTGTGCCACAGAGCTGTCCCCAGCGAATTGTTTAAGCTCAGCATGGATTCGAAGTGGCGATTCGGGTGGTGGCGAAGCTTCTTGCAAATGCTCTAGTGGTACTGACATATTTGGATGATCTTGCAGAACAGATGATTCAGGTTCGTCGTCGACTCTCTTCGCCGTTTTAAAACGTCTTCACTATTCACCAGAAGATTTAAATTTGCGTCATTACTTGGTGGAGCATAACCTTCTCTCTGTATTTTAATGGTTTGATAGACGCTTCTCCTCGAAATCAACAATTCCACCTTCCTCATCTGTGAGTCCTCAAAATGGCGTTTGATTTGTCGACACACCTTAACTTCACGTCTCATCGCATCCTTCAACTCGTCGTGCGTATGGTACCAGCACTCCTTGTCTTCTTTACGCTGAGCCACTTCGGTCTTTCCATGTTCTTCACGTGGACAGCATATGCATGTATTGAGAGTCAAACCATTCCTTTCTAGGCTTTGGGCCTTAAACTTCAGTTGCTGATGAGCATTGTCATCAGTATTCCTCAACACTTTGTGTTGAACACTCTGTAGCTTTTGCGTCACTTTTCTGGCGAATTCAGTAGATGCCTCGATCGATTTCAGTGCTTCGTNTTAACACCTCTAATCTACTGCTGCCTGTCAGACCTTACAAGCAATATCCTTGCTCGCACTCTCGCTACTACAAGGAAGTGATCAGAGTCGATATGTGCTCCCCTGTGCGATAGCACGTCTAAAATATTTGAAGCATGACGGGAGTCGATGAGCACATGATCGATTTGGTTGGTGTTCCTACCATTAGGTAACATCCATGTTCCCTTGTGGATGTTTTTGTGTTGGAAACTTCTTCTTCTTCTCCACTCGCCGCAAAGTTGATCAGTCTTTCACCATTGACTGTTGATGTTTCGTGCAGACTATGCATGGCAATAACACCTCGATACAACTTCTCCTGCTCATCAAGTTTCCTCTGACAGCGAAACCCACATCGTACATACCCTGTTTCTCTGCACAGCTGTAGTAGATGTCTCCTTTCCTCTTTTGTCAGTGGAATTGAACAACCTTTCCATCTAATTTCCTGAAGCGATGTGATATCGGCCTTATAACGAGGTAAGGTGTTAATAGGAGTTCTTACTTCCAGGTCTAAGAAGGATTCGGTTATTCCAGGTACAATCAAAATTATGATAATGGCAGTTTGTAGTAGTCAGATAGTCCTTTAAATTGAGGTATCACATGTCCATATCGGACAAATCTCCGCCGGTTCAAATCTCCGTTTCAAAGCACCTAAATATAATTTCAAGTAATTTAAAACAAAAATGAATTCACATTAATATTCCAAAATAAAACATCGATTTTTCTCTATGAAAAAGATAAAAAATAACAACATGACAAATCACAAGATAAAAATTAACCAAAAAACAAAGTCAAAAATCTCCCATTGATTTGTAATCACCCGCAGTTTTTTTGAAATCCAATAAAATAATTGTGAGAACTTGAAAATCAAATGGTATCGAATAAATTTTATAGTGAAAATTCGTAAAACCCACCCATTTTCGCACCCTATCACTTCATTTCAATACGAGAATAGCTAATTGATTCTGAAACATTGATCGCCCGCATCCAACAACAGGGTTAAATAGATGGAATCGGTTGTTTGGTTGCTGGAAATGTTGTCGTTAAACGATTCTCACATCAAAATTCCAACAATCCAATTACAATTAAATGGAAGAAAACCCTTTAATTTTCCGATTCAACGTTTTTCTCAATTAAAATAAAAGGTCGGATTTCGTTACAATCAAAGACAATTAGATTCAATGTGGAAAGGTGGAGTGAAGGCATTCGAGACAGACTGACTGAAAGAATCGCTAAACAGTTTCATTCGCGTATGTTTTGTAGATCATTAATAATTTAGAATTCTTTTTTTGAATGGGTTTACTTTGACTCGACATGGTCCGTTTTTTTTCTATAGACGGTTATTTTTAATGAAGAGGTTCCAATGAAACGGAAGTAATTCAAAATGGTTATTCTATAGTATACTATATATTCTATAGTAGACCAATTCAGTTCAGAGAAGGCTATTCAAAGAAACTATTAATATTGGGTTACCAAAAACATGTGAAACAAATCTTCCATCCAATTAACAAAAATGCAATGAAAGCTTTTATACCATAACCTCAAAAGGAGAAACCAACCACAGGTCTCACAAAGATCTACAAAAGGATATAGATTGAAATATTTCTTTGACCTTATTGCAAAAATGCTACATGCAACAAACATTATGTTCATATCCAGGTCCTTGTGAAATATGAAACACATATTTTCTTTCCTTTGAAACTGGAAATGTTTGAAAGGACGAAATTTAATTTTAAATTCACAATTTTATTATTACCCAAAATCTATTTTCTTTCCTAAAATTTAATTTAAACAGTAAACTCAAATAATTCTTCTAAGTAAACAGAGAAAAAACAATCTGTCCATCGTCGGTGGGATAATGCAATAATCTTATTCGAAGTTAGTTGAACCGTTGGATGGTGTTCATTTTGGAATATATACATTGTCACTGAGAGGACTTCTTGATTGTTTTTGGGGTTTTTATAATGAAATTATAAAAAAAAAATATAAAAAATTCAGGAAATTTTGTTGCTAATTTGTTTCCAGAAATCGATTTAGTGTCCGTTCTATATACATATATATGATGATTATCTGAACCATATCGTTGATTTATAATCTCTCGGTTTGCGGTCTCAGCGGTCCAGTTTGTGATTCCTTTTGATGTAAGCTCTCCTTTAAGGCAATCTAACCATGGTAACCGTTGTCGACCTTGTCGTTGTTAACCTTCGAGTCTAGCTTGTGCGATCTTTTTTGGTTGTGTTTCATCTGACATGAGCCACCGAAGTTGTTGGTTTCGCATTCTGTCTACCATACTTGAGTCTGCATATAAATCATATAGCTCATGATTGTNAAGGCAATCTAACCATGGTAACCGTTGTCGACCTTGTCGTTGTTAACCTTCGAGTCTAGCTTGTGCGATCTTTTTTGGTTGTGTTTCATCTGACATGAGCCACCGAAGTTGTTGGTTTCGCATTCTGTCTACCATACTTGAGTCTGCATATAAATCATATAGCTCATGATTGTATCGTATGCGCCACTCATTGTTACATAGGAAAATACCTCAAATACCTTCAGAAGAGTTTTGTCTGATTCTGATAATGCGCGCGACCTAACCCCCTATATCAGAACAGGTATAATGAGGTAGATGTTTATTTTAGTGCTGGATGAATCTCGATCTTAACACACTACTTAGCCCAAACAGTGTTCGGTTAGAAAGCATAATTTTCCTTTTGATCTCTTGAGTGATGTCGTTTTGGTTTTTAACTGAAGACCCAAGGTGCGTGAAGTCCTTCACTGATTCAAACTTGTCAGTGCCAATGGTTATATTGGTAATCTTTGCTTGGTTTCTACTTGGTTTCATATATTTGGTCTTATCGATGTTGACTCTGAGGCCCATTGATGTAGCATGTCTACTGATGTTGTTGTCTTTTTACCTGTTGGTAAAAACTTTCTGATGTCACCCCTTCCTCTCAAAGTTTCCACCTGTTTCATTTGCTTTAAATTTCAAACAAAAACTTTGCACAAAATTATTATCTTGACTAAGTTGTCTCCAGAAATAGATTCAGTTAACATTTAGAACTATTTCAAAATTACGCAATTCATGAGTTTTAAAGCTTCACATTATAATTGTCGTCCATCCTTGCTACATGTCCTGCCCTCCGAATACGCCTCGTTCTGCTCTTCTCAACTACATTCGGGTGATTATATGGCTGGTATAACTCGTGGTTGTACCGTATTCCTCCATTCCGCGCATATGGCACCAAACTTCTTCGTCTTCCGGTTCCAGCATTCTGCACCATACAGAAGTACTGGCAAGATGAGTTCGTTGTAAAGCTTCACCTTGGTCTTTCTGTAAAGCTGAGTCGACCGGAATAGCCTATTCAAACGGAACAGGCATCTGTTCGCAAAAGAAGAGAATGGAGAATTCGATGTTAGAAGCGACCATAATCATCTCTAGCAGGATGTAGAAATAGCTGCACGACCCCAAGAAGAAGACCCCAAGTTTGGAACTAGCTATGATGAGCTTGATTGAGATGCCAAAATGATTCATTGAGCGGAATAGCTCATCTCTGATTGGAGTTTCGTACTCTTGTTGAAAGTCGATGAATTGGTGGTGTGTATTGATTTGGAATTCATGTGCCTTTTACAAAATCTGCCTGAGTGTATGACGTGTGGCTTTAGGCGTTCAGCAATAATGGAAGATAGGATTTTGCAGGCCTTGATAGCTCTTGCAATCACTCTTGTCGCCTTTCTTAAAAACCGACAGATGATGCTAATGTTCCACTCTTCTCGCATCTCGACCCTGTCCCAGATCTTCAGAAGTTTATTGTGGAAAGCGACGTTGAAAGAAGTCCTTGCTGTGTTCAACAGTTCAGATGGTATTCCATCATCTCCTTCGCTCTTGTTGTTCTTTAACCTCTGGATAGCTGAGTCTACCTCTGATCTTGTGGGTGGAGGGACATCGGATATCATCGTTGTTTTGGAAATTATATGATGGTTGTTCTTCTGCTTGTGTGGGGGCACTGCTTTTTTCACCGTTCAGCAGCTCTGAGAAAAACTCTTTCATAAATTCCAGCTCTTCGAACTGCTGTTTCTCGAAGCACCTTTTATTCAGTCTGGGCAATTTTAAAAACTCTCTTCTTTTGGATCTAAACGCCTCTTTGGTTGATCGGGTATTTATCTAGAGGTTTTACTGATGTAGCGCTTCCAAGACAACTCTATCATATTCTGCATCTCGCCGTTCCTTCTTCCTTGAGATTCCCTCATACCAATTGTTTCGGAAGCGGCGATTTTTATAGATTCTACACAAAGCTTCCAGTACCCGTTTATGTCTACTTCCTCAGGCAAGTCCAATTGACTTTTGTTGTTCTTGTATTTTTTGCCTTTCAGTCGATATCTTAAAACGTACTCCTATGTGCTCCTCTCATGGATCTAACACCGGTGATACTTGACGTGCATCGCATAATACATGGTCAATCTGGTTCCTTGTGATGCCATGGAGATGGTTCCATCTACGTACTTTTTATTACTGAACTTTTCGTACGCGGGAAGTTTGGAATAGGCCTTGTATGGAAGCACAAATAATGCTGGTGTTGTAGAATCTTATTCAGAAGCGGAGTATGCATAATCGCTAGTTGATAGGTGTCCATCGAGCTGCGGAATACTTCGTAGGTGACTTCATTGATCGGGGTGGCTAAGAGGGCATTTATCGAGTTATCCAAATCCAAAAAAGCATTCTTTGCAAGAGAGGTCACGCAAAGGTTATCACATGTGCCAACCAGCGAAACAGTTGAAGAGTTCTGGAAACAGGGCTCTTCTTCTTTGACATCTATAGCCATTGAAATTTGAATGGTTGAAATAGTTTGGTATGAAAAATACTAGAGGTGCAGGAATCTAGCAAAAGGAAATTTACAAGACGGCTCGACGATGAGCTTTGCAACTATGTCGGTCAAAGGAGCACACCTTCTTAACTACCAGATGAGAAAGGTAGAGCTTTTGAGAGGAAGAGGTGACAGCAGAAGGTTTTATCAGCAATGGATATTCACGAACTTAGCATTAAAGTTATCATTACCATTACTGACCATCTCTGGCACGCGAGTCAGCAAATCATTCTTAAACTGAAGAGTAAACAGAAAAACTATATCAAATAATATCGTTAATGATTTCTTCACGCCATTTAGTAAGGGAAAATTATCTGGAAACCTTTTGGTGAATTATGCTTATATCATATAGTTAAATCACTAGAATTTTTTTTTCAGAAAAACTGCAAACGATTTTCATGTTTTCTACATTTTTTAAAATTGTTTGGTAAATTTTGTTCGGAAATTCTTGAAATACTACTTTTCAGAATTTCTGGATTTCGTTTGCAGAAAAACTTTTTATTTTTCCTATGGGTGATGGATGGAGTATTTTCCGGAACTTCTTAGTAACGATACCCGTGATACACCTGGTGAAGAAGCTGAGCTTCTGGTCAATTATACTATTGAAGCTTGCTCGCTTGCTGAGAAAAAGCTGCCATATTAAAGATAAAAACAAACAAGAGTGCTGGGTCCGATGGAGACAGCTTCATAGATGATTTACATCAGCTTTTCAAGAAGAATATATAGTCAACTTTGTCAATGCCAAGTTTCAGAATGATAAGACAAGAAGATTCTATCTTTTACCTTACATGAGCTCCTGAATGATAAGGGAAGGCGAGGTCGGCAAAAGCACACGTGAAAGAACTGTTTTGAAGAAAAGCTAACATCTAAGTGCGTCAGGAACTGTGTCCTCCGGTTAGCCATAGCTGTGAATCTAGCGAACTGGAAACAGTTGGTATAGATTATGAATCGACGGAGCGGCTCGTGGAATCTTCATATGTAATTATTAGCTTCAAATAAAATCAAGCAAACAATTAAGATTTCGTACATTTTTACAGAAAAAAGATGAGAACGTAGGACATCGAACCTCTGCCTCTATTACTTTTGACATCACTGCTTTTGAGTGAGATACAGTTAAAATACCGGACAACAAAAGTAATTTAAAATCATATGAGTTCTAAGAATAAATTTAAAACATAAACTAAACATTCTCCCGGTGAGTAAAAAATAGCAAAGCAAATATAACCTGATGGTTTTCGTGGTTGATCCAAACGAGCAAGTTAACTTTGCTTTGGTGGAACTTGAAACTGAAATAAAATAAAAATAATTGTTAGAATTTCTGGTAAATGTTTCCATGTTTTTTTTTTCTTTTCACAGCTAAATAATTTAATTAGATGCTGTAAATGAAAACCGGCGTTTTCCTTCATTATTTTATAATTAAAACTTCGTTAATTTTCTATGAAAAGAACATTATAAACTTTTATGAAAAGGGGAATCTTTTCTAAATTGTCCTCGAATCGTCCTCGGTCTCACTTCTCTGTTCTCTTACTTTTTTTTATCAACTTTTTCTTTGTCAGCTTCCTTCGTCATCAAACTAAGTGACAATCTTATGAACAAAATACTCTTTCAGGTTTTCGTTTTGTACCTTCTATGTTATGACGATGCCACGAAAAACATCCTTTCGCATCATGAAGTGAAGTGGTGAGTTATGTTCTTTTGAAAATTAAAATATTTCCCGAAAGTTTCACAGTTATTCATTGAAGTTAAAGGCAAAGGCAAGTCGAACCAACTCCTTTAAACTATACCCGAAAAGAAAAGCAAAAGAAACCTTTTTATCGATTTTTCTGAGACTTCATTTTTTGAATAATTAAAGTTCGTTATTTATAATTAGACGGTTTTATATTTGAAAAGCGAAATATTTCACTAAAGGTTTAGTCATTAATTTTAGTTACGAAAGTCAAAAGTACATGGAAAAAGGATTATACATCTCTTCGCTCTGCCAACTAACTAAATATTTCATCATTTGCATTGCAAAGTTCATGAGAAGTTGTTTTAGAAAGGTTGAAAGGAAGAAAGACACTTAATGTGTATTATGTAGATGGAGAGAGAGATTTTGATTGACGTTGTTTTGCGTAAAGTTCATAGGACTTTGTTGAATTTTAGTTCAAGGATGTAGTTGAAGTATTTATGAGAAGAATTTGGAAGAATGACCACAAGCTGCATTTGATATTGTGTTAAACAATTATTCTTTAAACGATGAAAATTAGGATGAGAATTTTTAAGAACATTTCATGATCTCAGCTCGCCTTCCAAACAGTCGAGCCACCGGAAACTTTGCCGACTTCGAAGATTTTTTGTTAACGATGGTGGTGTCCTTATACAACTGATGAGTTGTTCTCACAGATAAATCTCACCATAAATCATACGCAGTACTTTAGGCTCAAATACCCCTAGCAGATTTTTATCTACTTCTGACAAGGTCCACGATTCGGCCCATACATCAGAACTTTTATTATGAGTGTCTTGATCTTAAACTATGCTTCTTCGTATACACTTAGATTTGAGAAACCTGCTCAACCCGTAAAGTTTGTGATTATAGAGCAAAGTTCTCCGTCTGATTTCCAACGTGATGTCATTGCTGGTCTTGACTGAGCTTTCTAGATACATAAAATCATTGACCACCTGGAAGTCATGAGCTCCAATATTGGTGTTAGAAGACTGCTGCTGCTGACACAACATCTACATTATCCGTACTTATCCCATAAATTAAATCGATTTCGTGATGATGCTACTTGTTGTTCGAATCCCGGCTCTTCGTGCTATGACTTCTGGACAGATTTTAAACAAGTCATATGATAATTATCTCATTGCCGAAAACCTTTTGTTGCAGTAAGCTTTCTTAGCTACACGAACAGCACTTTTGATATCTGATAGAGTCATCTTACACAATAAGATGAGGTTCCTAGGGAATCCCAACTATTTTCCATTGCTACATTTAACTCGTTTCTAACATTACTGTCGTACTATTGTTTAAAATCGATGAATAGGTTGTGCGTATCAATCTGGGATTCACGAGTCTTCTCAACTGTCTGCAGCAGTATGAAGATCTGGTCAGAGGTAGATTTTCCGGATTTGAAATAAGTATACCTATGAAATGCTATACCTTTCTAAAATCGTTGTTCTCAAAGCAGCGCTTCTTTGCTTCAAGTACTATTGAAGTCTAAATATATAGACGACACTGTCGATACATCTCTGTCTCCAAAACTACGAAAACCTAAATACGATATATTCTGGATACAATTTCATACTTCTCAAAACATTTACTGCTCAACAATACCCATTAGATAATAAAAACGTTCACGTAACGTTACGAAAATAAACAATAAAATCAAAAATCCATTTAAGTAACTATATACCCACTCAGGGAAGAGATTATGGTGGTACATCCATAATAAATACCTAACATGATAGACTTATTATGGATGCAAGTACGACACAAATATATATTAATATATGTGATCACTTAATAAAGAATAAAACCCTAAATATAGGGCCATTTAAGTAACTATATACCCACTCAGGGAAGAGATTATGGTGGTACATCCATAATAAATACCTAACATGATAGACTTATTATGGATGCAAGTACGACACAAATATATATTAATATATGTGATCACTTAATAAAGAATAAAACCCTAAATATAGGGCCTCCATTCATAATATGGATACTTCTTCCTATATAAATGCTTCTCTACTTCTTCTTACTCTTTGACTTAACTGAAAGATAAGAACTGATGGTTTTATAATGGTATTGACTCTACTCTACTCAGATACAGCACATATTATGGAATTGCATTTTGAAACACTTCTTCACACTTGGAAGAAATATCGAATTTCTTGAAAATGCATAGCCATGGGAACTTGATTATAAATTTGAAGTGCTGGTAATTTAGAAAATCAACTATTTCATTGAACAACTAAGCACTTAAGTTATTTTTTGTCCGGATATTGGAATTGTCCGGAAACACATGAAATTTTTACTTTGAAGCTAAGTCAAATGCAATTGTCCATATTTTTCAAGATTTTAGTAAGGGATTACAATCTTCCATCGATTCTGAACAGACAAGATGAAAAGTTTAGCTAAAATGAGCCTTGTGAGTCCAGATAATAGCGATTCATTCCTATTAAAATATTTTGTTGTGTATTTTTTTGATTATTGAGGGTATTCGATGATATATGATAGTTCGTAGAGCTGCATGGAAAATGTAATATTAGGAGCTCCTAATATCTTCTAGATAGTCTAGATGAACTTTTGGGTGGGATATAGAAGTTAACGATATAAATATCATTGCCTTTAAATTAATTTTTTTTAATCTCAATTATTTAAAGTCGATGGAAATTTTACTCTATAGAACCAGTAAGATTATTCCTAAGTGCAATAAGCAGTACACCACCAACTATTGTGTCAGTATAAACCATATCTATCTATCTATCTATCTATATACATAAAAATGAGTAGGTCATGTCTGTGTGTCTGTATGTATGTTATTTATACAAACCGACAGGGATTATCCGAATTTGACGAAATTTTCGGGATAGGTTAATTGAACCTTAGATTAGGTCGTAGACTACTTTTCATAACGTTACTTGAAGCCTTACTTTACGTTCTGATCAAAAACATAAGGAAAGGTCTAGAAATTTATAGTATTTTTCATGTTTATTTTTGTTTCTTAAATGTGGTATCGTTGGACGGAAAATTCGAAAATCAATCAGCTTAGCCAAAAAACTAATTCTCTACACTAAAATAAAAGTGAACAAAATATTAATGAAGCGGCGCAGTAGAACTACGTTC
>JXPG01006443.1:0-12944 GCA_001015175.1 Megaselia abdita | reverse complement strand
CGAAGATCGAAAATAAAGCTGTACCACGAGCTCATTCTACCAGTCCTGCTCTACGGGGCTGAGAGTTGGAATCTAACATTATCCGACGAGCAACTTTTATAGGAGGAAGAAGACGAGGAAGATAACGAACAAGATGGGTAGACCTGTTCCAGAGAGACGCAGAACAAATGAAGAAGAACAGCTAGATCCAGAGACAGATGGTCGACGTTAATCCATTCAGCGGAATATACTTAAGTTTCGTCGCTGGATATGTATGTATGTAAATAACACTTTTCTAAGGCGAGAAGTCTTTCTTCTTTTCTAAGAAAAGTACAAAATAAGAAAAATTAAGACTTCTTAAAGAAGTTGTGTATTTACTAGGATTCACAGATTTTAAACATGCCTACTACATGCATCGTTAGAAATGAGCTATACACTGCATTGAACCCATTGGGCATCACGAAGAGACTCCTCCAACTATATCAAATGACCCTAGAAGACATGCAAAGTGCAGTTCGTATATTGAGAAAAGCATCGAAGAGGTTTTCGGCAAGGAGATGCTCTTTCTTGTGATTTGTTTAACATCTATCTGGAAATCATTGTCAGAAGGGCCGATATTCGAGCGTCTAACAATAACATCTTCGTTGTGCATATTATATTGTTTAGAAAATGAGTGATTTTCACCCGAATTATATAGTCTTGTTCGCCTCTTTTTCCTGTAGAGTAAAATTTAACATTGTATATTTTGTCAAAGGATAAAAACGGAATCAAAAACACAACAAAATCATAACTTGTCTCTCAAAGAATTCCAATTAAGTGATTCACTCAAAATGCCATTGCACTTGATTGAAAAAAAAAAAACTTTCCCCCAAAAATCGTAAAATAACAATTCACCTGAACCCGTTTTAGAGTAATATCAAACGCAGTCGTCCTTCCCTTCTTCTCTCACATTGTGAGTTCAAAGTCCCATAATAAGAGGAAATTCCGCCCTATCACATTAATTAAACTAATTAACTGATTGATCAGACAACGATCGATCAACGCATTATTGAAAACTGAAAACACACCACCTGTTGTATAAATTACTGCCAGTGCAAAATGTCATGAAATTGATTCACTTCTGACGTTAGTTCTCTAACGGACATTTTAAAATATGTAAACCGGTTATATTTTGAATCACAATTGAAGTGAGGTGAGGTTCGCCGCGCCGTTATCCTGATTGAATACCCAAAATCTTTCAGATAAAAACACTCATCCATCTGTTACGTAAGAGACAGATATTTATCAAATTTGTGGAGAATTTCCGTGAGTGAACGATATCGCGATTGATTCAGAATGGAAACAAGATTTTCTATCTTTTTCGAGCTCGAACAGGTGGGAAACCCCGTAGAATTGGTTGTATTGTATGTTTTCGTTTGATTCTCTTTTCGATACGATGCGATGCTTATATAAAGCAGGTAGTTCTCTTAGCTGGGGCTCATTTAGAACTAGTTAGTGTTGAGAGATAGTTGAGTTGAGATTTCAGATAAGCTCAAAATTTGTCCACGAATAACGGTCGAAAATATTTCAAGTTTACTTTGTGTATAGTGAGTGTGAGACTGATTAAGTTCAAAGTGTTTCAATGATAATGAAAGTGATAATTGGGATTATATTTGGATTATTGATGTAAGTTTGAAATATTATTTTGTGGGTCAATGTGTGTAATTATAGCTCAGGAAATGCGAAGACAGGAATATACTCTTATTCATAGGCACTGTTTCTTGAGAAACCTAAGAAAATTCAAGATATTTTTTTAATTTTGAAGGAAATTACGCTTTTTCAGAAATTAACGTATTTTTTCTCATCAAAATAAAATTGGTTTCATTTAAGTAATTTTTTTTAACAGAAGAAGAAATTCAAGCTTATTCTTAAAGTATTCTATACTCTTCGATTTTTTGCTTGAAAAATATTATTAACATTTAATTGGGAAATTAAAGCCAAATGTTTTTTTTATGTCAAAAATTAATTTTAAATTTTATCTCAACGAATTTTTCATAATAAATTGTATGTTTAAAGCCATTTTTTTTCGTCGGATTTGAATATCCACAAATACAAACCAATACTTAAATTCAGTATTTTTTAATTTAACAGAAAGAAACTTTAAAATGATCAAACGTAAATAATCGTGAAAAGTAAGAAACTTTTTTATTTCACAAATTAATTTTAAATTTTATCAATCAAGAAAGGTTTCATTTTAAAAACGTTTCTCTTTTAATATTGTTTAATTTTTGTATATTAAATACAATTCTGAGTTCCGTTGAAATAAAGGGCAAATAACATTTGAGTAAACTATCCGGACTAATTATATAGCTTTATTCAATATCGATCTTCTCATATAATTTTCTGTTATAATAATATTTTATATAAGATGTAATTTAAATAATTAAATTGCTTTCTTATTTAACTGCTTAATCTACGAATTGTCTACATGGTTCGTAATGTGATTATTAATTTTATTAATGAATATTTAATCAGCTACATTCATAGACAAAATAAACTAAAAATCAAAAATCTAAGATTTCTATGGAACTGGAAATTATAGAACTTTAGGAAAAGTCAACTAAGTAAACGAATATTTACTGTATTTGCAAGGCTAAGGATGAGAATTTTTTTTACTATTGTAAAACTATAGGAAGAAAACATAAACTAATGTCATTGCTTATTTGAATTTTTATTTAATTTGTTGTTTTCTTTTTTAGTTTATTTTAATTTTGTATAGTTTTAAACATATTTCAAATGTAGTAATAAAAATAAATAATAATATCGAGATAAAAAGACTTTAAAATTTCTCTTCATAAATTCATTTAAAAAATATAAACTTAAAAATGGTATTTTCAATAATGGATTTTCTTCCTTTTTTTTATGTAAAAATTTACATCCTTTTTTTGTGTTAGATACATTAAATTTTTGGATATTTTTGAACACGTTTTGAAAGAGATACTAATTGTTAATTGCTTTTTTTTGTGTTTAATTTTGTATATTTTAAAACATTTATAAAATTCTTAATTCAAAAGTAATGAGATAAAATAATGTGAAATTTACCTTTCAAAAATGTGTATAATATATTTATGTAAAATTTGAATATTTTCAAGCATATTTTGAAAGGGTTATCCTTGTTAATTTGTGTGATTCAAAATATCCTCATCAATTTAAAAAAAATATAAAAAAAGTTATATTTGGTATAATAATAATATTAATAATAATACAAAAAAAAAATCATTTAAAATTGAGATTTTCAAAAGTAAAAATGGATAACTTTTTTTTGTATTTAACAATATTTTGAATAACAATATTTTGTTGCTGGAAAATTCCACTTCTATCAAATTCTAAAATACCTTGATAACAAAAATTTTAAAATTGTACCTCCCAACATTCACGTAATAATGATATTAATAATATTTTAAATTGTAATTTTAAAACTAAAATTAATTTAAACTTGGGATATTGAAGAATGAATTTCCTACTTTTTTTTTGTTTTATTAAAGTTCTAAAAAAATAAAATAAAAACACGTGAAAATTATTATTCACACATTTTTATAATAATTTAAAATTAAGAATTTCGAATATAAAAATGGATTTCCTTTTTATTGTTAGTTTTATTTAATTTAATATCTTCTTAAATTATTTGTTGAAAAATACAACTTCTATTTTGTTTTACAATATCAAAACAACAAAAAAAACTTCAAAATTGGTATAATGATGATATTAAAAGTAAAATAGTAATAATATTGATAAAAATAATAATTAGTAATAATAAAAATATATTAACTTGTAATTTTTGTAATATTTACTTTTTTATTTATTTGTTTTAAAATTTCTTCTTTAAAATTCTAAAATATTCAAGCAACAAAAAATATGAAAATTTGTATAATAATAATAATAATAATAATAATAATCAAAATAGTAATAATATAATTATAAGAAAAAACAATTTATTTATAATTTTTACAAAAAAAATAATTTAAAATTGAGATTTCAGATTCAGAGATTTCAATTTAACGAAAATTGTAAATTTGACAGTTTGGATTTTTTTTAATATTAAAATTTTAAAATATTAGATTTTTTACGAAAATGTCTAAATTTACTTAAATAAAACACTTTGTAGAAAAAAGTTTGATTAGAAAGGCAATTTCACGAAAATTGTATTATGAATTGAAAATTGGACAATGGTACCTCTATAATTTTTTCGAAAATATGAAAATTTTAAGATATTGGATTTTTTACGGAAATGTAATAATTTAAAAATTAAATTAAAAATTAAATTTCATGAAAATTATATTTTTGACTCAAACATTTGACAGTGGTACCCCTTTGCATTTTTTTTCAAATATCAATTTTTTTGATTTTTTACGGAAATATCTTAATTTACTTAAATAAAATACTTTGTAGAAAAAAAGATTGATTAAAAAGGCAAAAAGTACCCCTTTGCATTTTGTTTTCTTCAAAAATATGACAATTTTAAAATATTTGATGTTATATGGAAATATCTTAAATTTATAAAAACGCCAAATAAAAAAATATATTTGGTAAGTTTTAAGAACATTGAAAGTTATTAAAAGATTGATAGATAGAAGATATTGAATTACATCCACCAAATTAACAATAATAAAAAAAATAATATTGAATTTCAATTTTAAAAAATATTAATTTAAAATTGAGATTTGCAATTAACATGGATTTAGTGTAGTTTAATTTTTAACATATTTTAAAGATTGAGATCCCCTTATTGGAAAATATAACTTCTGTTAAATTTTAAAATATCGAGAAAACAAAACGTAAAAATTGGTTTTCCAAAAATTTGTATAATAACAATATTCATAATCAAAATTATAATAATAACAATCATAAAAATATAGTAAATTGTAACTTTTTAAAATATTTATTTAAAATTGAGATTTTTGAATAAAAAAATGAATTTATATAATTTTTATTTTTTGCTTATGTTTGAAAAGATACTATTTGTTTTAAACGAAAAAAAAATTTATTTTAAAATTGTTTTTTTTTTTATTTTTTTAAAATACGTAAATTTTTGAAACTGTTCAAATTTCAAATGTTGCTTTTATTTTTATAAAACAGTAAACATTTTAAGACAATTGTTTTATTTTAAGACTTTATATTTTTTGTTGTTTTAATTTTAGTGTTAAAAATCTTATTAAATTATTTTAAAGTCTTTTCATAACATCGACGATTTGTGTTTTAATTTATTTGTTTGCTCTCATTTAACTCTGGAGTCTTAAGAATATTTTTTTCAGAATTCAAAAATATATTGCAAAACTTGACAAAATGTTTTTTTATATTNAAGGGGAAACAAATTCCTCCCGGATATTTCAATGTTCAAATAAGTAACACTTGAATTAAGTACATTTTTCATTATGTCTTTGTGTGGCTTTATCTTTTAGGAAAGTAGAACAATATTTTACAAGCACTGGTTCATTCCAAACCATCAATTATATTTTTAAAAACTAATATCTTAAATTTAAAAATAAATCTCTTAAAGCTATTTTTTCCAGAACTTAATATCAATGTCTCAAAAAAAAAAACTTTATTGTAAAATAAAGCTTTCACTTTCTTTTACAATTTAAAACTATAGTTATTTTAACACTCAAATTTTAAGTTCTATAAAGAAAACTCTTAAATTTTAAAATTAGATTTTTTTTTAATTAGAAAATATATAATTTATGAAGTATTTTCGAGAACATTTTTGTAAATTTTTGGATTGCCAAAAAAAAACAAAATTTTTATTCTTTTTAAAGGAACAATCTTATCATAAATTTAAAAGTGGTATTATAAAAAAAACTATTGTTAAACGTAATTATTTATGCCAATCAAAATTTTGAAACTTTAAGAAAACTCTTCATTAAATCTTAAAAGTTACAAATAAATATTTAAAAAAAATATTGAATCTAGAAAATGTTCAAAAATTAATGTAGTTTTCTTTAAATTTGATTTATTTTAAATTTATAACAGTAAAAATTTTAAATTTCATGATTATTAAAATTACGAATATTGATTTTTGATTTCAAAAATATATCAAATTTAAAAAATACCAAAAACTATTTCTTGTAATATTTTTAAAATTTAAAAACTAAATTAAACATGGATAATTGAATTATTAATTTGATTCCACACATTTTTTATTAAAAAATAAATATACATATATTTTAAAAATTAAATAATGTAAAAAGGAGCTTCAAATATTTAAAAAAAAAATGAAAATATTAACATGTATAACATACATTAGAAAATACAAAAAACTTTTTTTTTGTATAACCAGTGGGATATTTAGGAAATGAGAGAATTTCAATTAAGCAATAACTATGAAATAAAATTTAGATGATTTTTAATATTAATAAAATTATAATTAATAAAGACAAACTTTGAAAATGTGTATATTATAGGAAGGCTTTAATATAGGTTTTATTTAAAAAAGGTATGTTAAAAAATGTAAAAGCTAATTGCTTAGATTTTTGTTGTAAATACATTGAATTATTACTATTAATAATTTAAATTGAAAAGAGTATTAAATTTGATTATATTTTTTTTACGTTTATATCGAAAGAAAAGTTATGAATCAAGAAGAGATTTAAGATTAAAATTTATGTAGATTGTAATGCAACATTTTCAGAAAAAAATAAAAAAATTATTAATTAAAAAATGAAAATACTTTAATATTTTGAATTAGAACACTAACTAAAATTCAGTAAGATTCCAAATTCTAAATCCTTAAAAATATTTAATTCTACTATTATTGTTAATTTATTGGTTTAAAAATACCTTCTATAAAATATATTTTTTTTAATATTTAGCTTAAAAAAAAAAATTTCTGTTTAAAACATTTTTTTAAGCTAAATATTAAAAAAATATTTAAAACAGAAATTGTGAATAAGTAAGTCTTTAATTTATAGAAAATAGAAATGATTATAAAAAATGTATTAATAGTTTTCTCTATATATCATTTAATTTTTGTTAAAAAACTGTGAAAAACTTAAAAATTTCAGTTACAAAATAGTTTTTTTTTTGTATAGTTCAAATTACTTAAATTTAGTCCATTTAATTAGAATTATCAAAATCATCCATCTCTTAGGATCGATAGAATTATTTAGCAACAGATAAAAAACTGCACTAGAAGTTCTTTTTAAAATGAGGGTAATCGAGATTTAATATAGGCTTCTAGTTTTATCTCACACAATAATAAAAAACTGATCTTTAGTGATCTCTCATACAAATAAGCTTCTTTAAAACTAGCGAGATCGATTTAAAAATTCATAAGGTGCAACATTCCCATAGATCCAATTATACGCGGACGTCATAATCGTACGTCATTGCGAATACTTACATTTCTGAGTAGTTGTAACTAAATTCAGAACACTTCCTCCACATGTCGTCCGTCACCATCAATTATCGAAAAAAAGTGCGACGAAAAAAAAACCTGTCGCGTCCATAATGAGAATGCTCTAGAGATAAGTAAATCCACAATCTAATTTTAGTAGCTTTATAATCTCGGAAATCAACAATCTATGTAATTAAAACGATGGAGATTTATTATTCACCGCCACAGGTGTAAACATTTTCAATTGATTATTAAATATCACGATTTGCATCTGGAGATCTGAAGGTACAGAGGAATATTTCTAATGGTTCCTTTCCCTTCCTTTCATCTGCCTAAAAATAAAAATTGAAAATCAAGTTCATAATCTCACACAAGAATCAACCTCACACAAGAATCAAGTTTGCGGTCTTCTTAAGTAACATCGTCATCGACACTTTGAAGCCGCTTATAAGATGGAATGCAATAATGCATGGTCAGGGTCATGGTGGTTAATCAGTTTAGTAGTGTAATAGTAATGCGGATAGTGTAGTTTAAATAACGTGATCACCTTGTTGTTTTGTTCACAGACAAAGTATCATCGTTGCCGGCAACCGCAGATTCCCCAAAGACTTTCAATGGGGTGTGGGTTCGAGCTCTTATCAAATCGAGGGTGCCTGGGACGAGGATGGTAAAGGACAATCTATATGGGACTATATGACCCACACTTTTCCAGATAAGATCGATGACAAGTCCAATGGAGACGTAGCCTGTGACAGTTATCATCAGGTAATTATGATAATTTCTAAATCGAAACTAGTTTCTTAGAACTTGTTCTATTAAGTCAGACGGTTTTTTTTTAAATAACATTCGAAGTAAAAGTTATACTTAAGTGCTTCTCTAATTTTAAGTGCTTTCAATTATTTTACATAGAAATGGTTATTTTGATTACGAAATTTGCAATTTTTACTACCGCATTTAACATATTGCGGAACAACAGGTGGAGCTTCTCAAGTGGATCACGAGTGGTTTATGAATTAATTAACACGTTATTAATGACACGTTTAATTTCAATATCTTACTTTGTTAGATTTGTTTCAATGATTTCGATTTGAATATATTGGAAGAAAGTTAAGGATGTTTTTATTTTTAATTAATAATTGTATGGTTTTAGGACATTTGTCTGTAAACACTAATTAGACAACAAGTTACAATTCATTCAGTATAAAGTCACGTCAATCAAATAACATATGGTGTTTGATGTTGTTGAATCAGATTCTAATCGATAGTTTCTTATTGAAAAATGATCGCAAACATTTTATTAGCAGCTAATTACTTACAATAAATTACTATTATTTTAGTAGCCGCGATTATTAATTTACATTGAACTGTTGAGTTAATTCACAACAGGTTTACGTGTATTTTATGGTCGTTCTTTGATTCAATTCTTTCTTTGGATTTATATTTTTAATTGTGATTTCCCTTTGGAAAAACCAGGAACATAAAACTAGTATTTATAACTAGATGATGTGTAAAAGGAATAATAATGAGATACCCTTTCGTTACGCATTCTGCGGTTTTTTATTTTTATTTGGTTTTATTAATTCCTTTTGATTTGGGATTTTTTCTGGGGTTTTACGTCCGACGCAGGTTTTAAGATAAGTAGTTTTTAATTTAAACGGAATGTGGTTTGAAAGTGTTTTTGCGGTATTAGTTTTAACATTTTTAATAACACTTGAAAATTTAATAACAAAAACTACATCATTTTTATGTGGTTTTGATGGAATTAAAATAATATTGTAAAATTAGGTGTTAAAATGCACTTTTCTTTTGATGGGTGTAACAGGAAGATATAAAGCAATATTCATGTTTGTTAATTTTTGAATTCATTAATTTTAACAATTATATATTTTAAAAAAATATTATTATTATTTTTGATGCTTACACTTTAACCTCTGTCGATTCATAATCTACCAACCGCTTGCCTCCAGTTTACAGGTCCGTAGCTAATATAATAGCGTCAGAAGTAGCTTAGCGCAAGCTTACTAGTCTTAATAGAGCATTAACCATCATTTACCACGAAAAATGCATAGTTTCATTATATAAGCATAAACACCATGCTGTGCTTCATCAGTACTAAAAGAGACTTTAGGATGCCTTTAATTTTGTCTTTAAACTATCTTTAGAAAATGAAATGTTCTCGAGTAGCTGACGTCCTTTGATGCTAGCTCGTCTTCTAAGCAGTCCAGACAACGGAGCTTTGCCGACCTCGCCTTCTCCTCGCAACAGTGAAAGCCATTGCATCTATTGCTTTTCCATTCTTTGAACGATGATGGTGTTCTTATACAACTGATATAGCTCATGGTTGTATAAATCATACGCAGTACTTTCCTACCCCTAGCTGGTTCCTATCTGATTTTGACAATATCCAAGATATCCACATATCAGAAATGGTATTATAAGTGTCTTGGAGATCGTCAGTTTAGGGTATATACCTAGATTTGAGAACCCATAAAGTGTGCGATTGGCGAGCGAAGTTCTCAGTCTGATTTCCTGAGTGATGTAATTGTCGGTGTTAACTGATCTTCCCAAATACGTGAACTCATTGACCGCCTTGAACTCATGAGCTCCAATCGTGATGTTAGAAGACTGTTTGCTGTTTCTGCTCTATTTCATGTACTTGGTTTTCTCGACTTCAATCCTAAATATTTTTTTTCTGCTGAATTACAGATGCTCCGTTTCATATCTTATACTTTTCAGGCCACAATATCGATATCAGCTGCATATATATTGAATCGATTTCGTGATGATTTTACTTGGTTCTTAGTACTATGACTTCCTCACAGATGTTAAACAAGTCACATGTCACCAAAATAAAGCGTTTCCTTGCCAAGATACTGTCTTACGTTTGTTTAAAATCGATGAATAAAAATTCTCAAATATCTGCCACAGTGTGAAAATTTGTTCAGATGTAGATTTTCTTGGTCTGAAGCCACATTGATATTCTACAATGATGTTTCCTAAGGTTTCAAGAGCTCACATAAGTAGTATAATATTATAAAACATATTATCTCATTATGCAACATTGAGCACGTTTATACCTCGGTAGTTTTTATAGTCCTTCTATTTCCTTTTTTGTATATAGGGTTGTCATACTGGGACTCCACTTGAATTCTATCGGACAAAGGACTCTTGTTTGTTTTCTGCTTTATAACCTACACCCATTATCTGAAGTCCAATAATACCTCAATAAATGCTCTCTTAGCCAACGATATCATTCTTTGTCTAAAGCTGTTGTTTGTTTAATGATTAGGATTTGTTGTAAAGATTCCCTTTAGTCGTATCATGCAAATCCTTTCATTAACTGGAATCCATCCCATTACGCTGTTTCTCCTGTTTCACCTCTAACGCCAAAACCACACATGCCCTGATCTTTTTAACCATTGAAGTAGAAGTCTTCCCTCCTCTTTTTATCTCTCAGTATGTCGAGTAGCTCGTTCCTCCCACCTGATCGAAGTAGTGTGCGAACTTCATAGTTTATCGTAAATCCAGTTGACTAGCCCTATGTCCCTAGCAGTCTATTTCTACAGCCCCCTCTTGCTGTGTTCATGACTGAGAAGGGTTGATTTCGTTTGTGTCATTATCCGTCACTTTTACACGTTATTTTTTAGAGCAAATTGTGCAGTTATCATTATTTAATGTTCTTTGGTAGGAAGAATGTTCGATTCTTGATGGAGGTGCTCTACACTGGAGGTCGGATGGCATCCTCTGAAGCTTTTTCGTGTTTATGTTGCAGAGTTGTGGCGTGAAGGCTTTGCATTTGATACTTTTTCCCCATTTGCTTTCGGCAATGGTTTTCATCACATCCACGATATCATTTTTTTGCATCTCATAAATTTTGCTCCATTTCAGTCCTTCCGTTGAAATCACCTAGAACTATAACTCTATCTGAATACGTTCCCTCTATATATTCATGAAGGTTACTTAACTTTTCATTTCAACTACCAGCATTTAAATATACTGGAATAATTCAAATTTGTTGTACTGCTGAGTTAATAAAAAAATAAAAAAAATTTGATTTTTTTTTCAAAATGTTGTTATCTTAAAGATTTTTTAAAATTCTTATCAAAACCCCTTCCATTGCCCTTCCAAAAATATTTTCTTTTACTGCTGATTCCAAATGTAATTCAAAATCACATAACACACCATAGGACTCTTTTTTATTTTTTAGACCATGGATTTCTACCAAAATAAAAATATCAAGACTATTCAAATATTCTACAAAATCTACATTTATTATTTTGGATAACTCAAATTAAATGAGCAAATTTTAAAAATCATCTACATCTGCAAGTTTAACACTTACACGCTCAGAGGTGTAACTACTTAATTTTTATCATTCTTGGCGCGACAAACTCTTAATTGTTATTTATTGTTAGTATTTTCATAAAATGTACGTTGAATGTATCACAAACAAGACTTTGAAGGTACAAATAAGGCCCGTAATTTTTTTGGTATTCTGAAGAAATATTCAAGACGTATTCTAGAAGGTCTTTATAAACCGCGCTAACAGGTTTGAAACACAGCTTGGAGAAACATTGTAAAAGTTTCAAATACTAGTTCAGACATTCTAGAATACTTCTTGGAAACTGGCTTCAAATGTCTTGTAAATGTTCAATGTTCTTGCAAACTTATTTATAAATCTTATAAAAGACTAGGTCACTGTTATAAGAACCTGTCTAGATTTTATCGAAAGTAGTATTAGATATATACTTAATACTACTTTTGATAGAATTTAGAAAAAAAAAGCACTATCTGTTGGAGAATTGAGCAAAAAAATTACCAAAGACAAATAACCCATATTACAGTGCCCTCTATATGTTAGAAACTGAATTGACAATCGACACTAGCGACATCTATATTAAAAAGCGGCACCTAGCGGTAGGAAAAACAACTCTTCTGAGCAAATTAAAAAAAAACTTCATCTGAAAACTAAATATATATTTCTAATAAATTAGAAAAACAAACAAAATTATTTAATTAAACAAAAAGAAATGCAAAAAAGTTATTAATTATATTTAGGGTTCTCAAAAGCTCCAGTGATTTTGTCTTGCCGGAGTTATCATTGATGCATCCTGGAAAATACAATATTTAATATTAATAAATGTTTTTTATTTGTTAAAGAAGAAAATATAAAGGACATCTAACTAAACGAGGCTGGATGTCCTTAAAAGTCAGTCCGAGTCTGTTCAAAACATTTTATTTAAGCAAAGTCCTAAGATTTCAGCTTAGGTGAAGCCACACTTAAATGAACACACTCAGAGTTTGTCTAGAAGACTATCTGAGTGTACTAAATACAGAAAGGACATCCAGCTAAATAATGCGATTTCTTTCTTACNGATGTCCTTAAAAGTCAGTCCGAGTCTGTTCAAAACATTTTATTTAAGCAAAGTCCTAAGATTTCAGCTTAGGTGAAGCCACACTTAAATGAACACACTCAGAGTTTGTCTAGAAGACTATCTGAGTGTACTAAATACAGAAAGGACATCCAGCTAAATAATGCGATTTCTTTCTTACGTCGTTAGATTTTTGGAACACAGATGGCAGCACGAATTTCACA
>JXPG01006431.1:6003-20743 GCA_001015175.1 Megaselia abdita | reverse complement strand
CATTTAATCATCGCTTTAGGTTTCTCACGAAACCAACCAATCTTGATATTTCCCACGTCAAGGTATCCCACGTCTAGCATCTTCTTTGCCAAGTCGGAAGTGAGGTTTACTGATTCCGTCTGCATCCCACCATATGCTTTACGGAGGAATATATCCGTCAACGGCACATCACAATCAAATTCCGCTTTTATTTTTTCAGCGACCTCCTCCTTTGAAGTTACTTCATCAACGTTCTTGATCTCTATCTGTGATCGTTGACTTAATGCTTTTACTTCTGCCTGCTGGCCAAGCACCTCTTCTCTCTTTCGGAAACTTGAGCTGATTTGCCTCCTGCTTCAACAAGTTGGAAGAGCATTTCACATTTCTGTGTTCTCCTTATCTTTTAAATTGCTTCTCCAACCTCTTTGAGTTTGGGATCCGATTTCACTTGTAGTAGGATGTCTGCATACGTTGTATCTTCACTCGCCTTAATCACAACAGCATCAGGTCTGACCCTTCTCGGTTTGGGACCTTTGTCTTCTTTCTTCTTTGCTTTTTTCAGCTTTCTCTTGTTGACTACCTTGGAACAAATACCTTCCTCAGTTGTAGGTTTGCCTGGTTTTGGTGTTTCTACCACATTTCTCTGCAGTTTTGAATTCGCTTTGACAATGGAGTGCCCTCAGGATTATGAGATTTCCTTTTTGGAATCGCTCCTGTATCTCCTTTTATAAGTGGGGATGTTTGAGAGAAGTTATCGTTTGTAGCGCCAGCTAGTAATATATAAAAATAAAACATAAAACTATAAAAAATCTAGTTTTGAAAAGTCTCCCCCAATGATGTCGTAATGCATTGCATCAGCTTGTTTTATTTTTTATTATGTAAATTAATCTTTGTTTTAACCTGTAATCCCCTGTATATTTACTATATTGAAAATTTTGTAATAAAATTAAATGCATTATTTTTATATGTACTCTTTCAATTTCAGATTTGGCATTTTGGAACAAAACAAAAAAGTTAATATAGAAATAATACGTTAAGAGTATTACTTTTTTAAACCGCAAACTTCAATAAAAATGCACACCACAATGTAAAAAGATTTTAAAATTGTATTTAATTAAAGTTTCACTTTTAAATGAAAAGATATTCTTTTTACCATACGCATATAATTTTGAATTCTACTTAACACAGATCTCGTTTTCTTATCATTTTTTACAACAAATTAAAAATAATTCTAAATCATACAATACAAAGTAAATAACCTAAGCATGCAAAACATACTAAACTAAAAATGTCTTATTATCTCAAATTCATCGAAATCAGTCCACGGGCTCAAATAATAATGTCTTCGTGAAAATAATAAAATTCAGGTACAAAAACTTAACATAAAACTTAAAAGACAAACAGAAGAGCAGAAAATATAATTTTAAAAGATAAGAAGTACATAGCTGCAAATCGGTGGTTACTTAAATAAATCATTCAGAAGAGTGCATCGTTTGCTGATGAATTTTCAGACTGTATTTTCTATCAAAGTTCATTTCACACTTGAAAGAGTGGTTCACTAGCGCCAGCTGACTGTGTTTAGTCGCGCAATGGAAAGCATATCGACTTCTCGATAAAAGCAAACCGCACCTTAAACACTTTTTTCGACCAGCTGCTATACTGATTTTTGTATACTTGGCTTTTAAAGCCAGCATCAAAAGCTCTGATGGTGTCTCAATTTTTCTTGGTTTACATTGCTTTCTGTTCCTTGACTTAGATTCCGCACAACTCAAATCTATTGCGTTGACTATTGGAACGATTGAAGCTTGTGGTATGACTAAATCTTTATTTGGTGGCTTCTTAACGACTGTTGTCACCGTTAATGTTATATCGGTTTTATTTTTAAGATATTCGATGTATTCCTCGGTTTCGTTTTTTTGATGTGGTTGTTGAGGTTGATTTGATCTCAAAGTTGTTTGCAGCTCATGTGTTTTATAATTGTAGTTGTAGTATTTACTGATTATGTCTTTAACGTAATTTTGTAGGAAATCTATTTCCATTTTATTAAAAATTGAGTTTTCCTTGTCTTGAAGACGATGTCCTTTGTTAGTTGGTATTTGTTTGGGCTGTTGTTGAGAATGGTTTATAGCGGGAGGCGACATTACCTCTACATCATTGTTTACTTTTTCTCTTAATTGAAAGTTGCTCAGAAAATTCGACATCGCCTTCAACTGATCGTTTTCCGAAATCACTTCATTGTTGTTATTGTTTAAGTGATTTTGTAAAGATGCAGCTTCCTTATTAATTTTCTTCAATGGTAGATTTATTTGGTTGTTGTTGATAATATTTGAGTGTTTCTTTTGTTGAATACGTAAATCAACGCCCCCCGCATTATGAAAATCCTGAGCGACAGAAGCTGTATTCCGGCTGATTGCCTCCATTTTGAGTTGACTGAAAACAATATATTATTAATTATTTGATTTCTATTCTAGAATATCTTGAAGAAAATAGTGTTAGTTACCGAGCATAGTCTTCGGGATCGCTTCCATCAGCTTCAAGATATTGAAATAATCTTTCAGCTCCGCGTTTATAGTTAGGAGTTGTAAGTAATCCACCTTCTGGTGGTATAAGTGAACCGTTTGCACTAATGCGCCAACCAACCATTGATGATGGGTTAACAATAATTTCTTGCAATGGTATAGTTGTAGTATTAGATGAATTGTTAGTAGTTGTGGCAGTTTGTATATCGTTTGAAAATATGTTATTTGCAGAGTTATTATTATTTGTTGCGATGCTATTGAATAAAAATTAATTATTAAATTCTTGGTTATTATCTGTCTTAGTATGTGCTTGAAGGAGTATTTCAAAAAATAAAATTGTTTAGTAGTTTGTTTAATTTACAAACTAATTTAATTATCTCGACATAGAAGAAGCCTTCAGCAATGTCACCACTGATTCAATCAAAAGCGGTTTGGAGGAGGTTCAAGTAAACCCTGTGATTATAACATGGACTGTTAACATGCTTACACACAGGAGTATAACATCGATTTTAGGCGAATCGAAAATAACAAAAAGGGATACAAGATATACTTTCTGCACACCTATGACTACTAGAAGTAAGCATCTATGGCTTCTAGTAGTAAGCTAAAGAATTGTGGTATAAAAACGGTAGCGTATGCGGATGATGTTGTTATTCTTGCTAGAGGAAGATTTTTAAACATTCTCAGAATGCTAACGGAAGGTGCACTAAGAAAACTAAATAGGTGGTACAAAAATGGGGTCTTAAAGTTAATACCTCGAAAACAGAATTAGTCCTCTTCTCAAGGAAGTACAAGATACCCGTTTTTAAGAAACCAATTTTAGGAGCTAAGGAACTGATACTATCGGATATAATACTCGATAAAAAACTCCCCTGGAATAGACATATAGAAGAAATAAGGAAAAAGGCTTACAAATATCTTACTTGTTTTATATATCAGTAGTGAGACCGATCCTAAAATATGTCTGCCTAGTATGGTGGGCTGCCTTAGTTAAGAAATAGGCGATTAAAAGATTAACTACCGTTCAAAGGTCAGTGTGTATAGGAATAACATACGCCCTATGATGCATGTTAAACTTGACCCCCTTGGGAATACACACCAAGGGGCCAGCTGCTAAAAGTGCGGTAAGGTTATTCGCCTCAGGTTAATTTTAGGAAAGCGTAGTTGGACATGGCAATATTCTGCAAGCTGGGTGGGGTGAACTGGAGATTAAGGACAACGACTACTTAATCCCATCCCACTGTTTCGAAAAACGCTTCGAGCTACAGATATTAGATAGGGATGAATGGCAAAAATCGAAAAGGAACATAACGACAGATGGAATCTGAGAACATGTACAGTTTTGAAGAACTTCTGGTCGGCGATTGATAAGGGTAAAAGCTAAGATCTTCTAAACCACAACAGAAACACTGTTAGGACATTGATTGCAATCTTCCGGATCACAATCTTCTTAGGAAGTCTGATGAATGTCGCTTTTGTGAAGTAATGCACAGTTCGGAAAGTATCTTACACATACTAACGAATGCGAGGCAATTGGCAGTTCAAGATACAAATATCTAGAGGAATAAAACTTGCATTGGAACATCCACAAACTAAAGGACTCACAACTTCTGAAATTTCTTAACGGAATAAAGTGTTGTCCTCTTACTTTGGGCTAGTTTATGGTATCTTCCAGACGAAGGAAACTATAGACTCTATATGGTGTCTGCTTATCGATTTGGAAGTTATCACCAAATCCCTTTTATAAACCTAACCTAGTTGTTCAGAATTGGAAAGTCTTATAAACAACATGTAATCTAATTTTGTTGTGTTAAGCACAGATGGAGCTAGCGCTTTGATTTTGGAACCCACAATAAAGAATTTCACTCACTAGACAGTGCCAGGGTTCGAATCCCATTGGCTTCGAGGCACTTTTCAACAGTTTAGATAATGTTCCCCTTCCACCGGCGAATTGGATCAACCAACCCAGCCAATCAAGGATAGGACTGCAACAGACACCTAGCGCCCTAGCGGTATTGTTGAGAAGGAGAATCTCTTAGTTAAGCAAGAAAATGTAAACAAAACATTGTAACAAGGATTTGTGAAATAAAGAGAAGATTACTATTAAGTAAGTAGTTTGGAAATTAAATTGAGTGATCATAATTGGATTAGGAGTTATTAAGTTGAAATTAAGAGAAATGCTTGTGTGAAAACTGGAGTTTTGGGGTTATTTTCTAGAGGCAAATTAGTAACTAACTTAACATTTTATTTAGTAACTGAGTAATTAATTTTGAATTTGAAAAAAGGAACGGAAAAAAAGTTTTTGATATAAACTATAAATCATTTTATTTGAAATCACTCTGTGAAATCTGAGAAAAAAAGTTGGTCGAAAGCGGTCAGTACGCTTTACCAGAAATATCAGAAAGGTAAGAAGTGCTAGAAGCCGAAATCCACCGATCCCCAAGTAAATTGGCAAAATACATGGGAATGGCAAGATCTTCGATGCCCTGAATATTTAAAGATATAACCTACACATGAAGGTCTATAAAAAGCAAAGAATTCACGGATTAACTGAGGCCCGGAAGAAAGCTAGGGTCATCAGATGCAAGAACTTGTTAGCACTAGAAAATGTTCGTTTTCCAGGACAACCACAACCAGCAGAATTACAGAATCTACGGGAATTGGCAGTTCAGCGATTCCAAAACCATTCCGCGGTCATGGTTTTGGGGCGCTTTTTGCCCAAGAGGCAAACTTCTCTTCTTTTCATTGAAAGAGGGGTGAAAATCAATATTTGGACGGTTTCAGGAAACTCTCTGATTGAGTTTGGAACTATGGAATGTTACCTTAATGAAAATATATAATATTACTAGTGTTCTAATGGAAAATGTGGTATTTATTTCAATTTATAAAGGCAAAACCATGTTCTTTAAAGACGTTATTCATATTTATGTTTTGAAATTATATCCTTAAAGTCAAACGTCGGATTTTTAATATAAAATCCGTTGTCATTGACCTAAAAAGCATACTATACTGCGTACGAAGACTTTTTGCGAATATTTTAGACATACAATATTATAATATTTTTTATAATGTATTTTGAATTGAGAAATTCTGGGGGATTCACGACCAATCAAATTAGAAAGAAAATTTACAATATTTTACTGAAATAAACATACAATGTTTTTCAAACACATACTAATATGCATAAATTTCACATATTAAATTTATACTACCTAAAACTCCCCACATTATTTTGAAAATTAGTGGTGTTAGCAAGTGTGTTACTTATGGACCTCAAAACATTGTTTGCATTAACGCTGTTATTTATAGATGTGGTAACTGAATTAGTAATATTAGTAACTGAAACACCAGTCGCTGAAGTACTTCTACTCCGGTTATTGACTACTTGATTAGCACTTAGATATATAAAAACTTAGTTAGTCTTGAATATTTAAAAATTTAATTTTACTTACTGCGCTTCAGTTATGTGGTTTTGGTACTCTTCCTGCGAGTCTGCCAAGAAAGAACACTTGTTGCAAGCTCTTTTATTGTGCACTTTTAGAACATGAGTAGTAAGTCTCTCAGATCTCGCGGCTTTGTAGTCACAAAGTAAGCAAACAAACGGTTTTGTATGAGTGTTTAAATGTCTCTTTAAGCCCCATTTATCGGCACCAGACCATGAACAGTAACAGCAAGTGAATCTTTTCTCCTTTTTAATGGTTTTCAATGAATTATTCTTTTCATCCGAAGGTGCGATTTGAATCGATGAGTTTTCAACAACAGTGTTTTTTTCTGGCTTTATAACTAAAACATTATGGGCATTCGTGGCAACTGATTCAATAGTTTCTGAAATGCTAACCAAAGAAGATGTATGTCTTTGAGGTTGAACTTGCTGCGATGCTTGTTGTTGTTGCTGCTGCTGCTGCTGTTGCGCAGCAACAAAACTTTCAACGAGAGCTTGAGCTCCGTTTTCACTATGAAGTGTAAAAATGTTGGGTTTTTGATCGATTTGTGCAGTAACAATTGGAGTTTGTTGCACAGTATTTTGTTGTTGATTTTGCTGCTGAACATTGTTTGAAGTTGCATTTGTACTCACAATGTTTCGTCGAGTTTTGTGCAAATCGTAGACCATTTCACGGTGCATGCGAAGGAAGTGCTTTTTTACATGATCTGCGCGATTAAATTGCTTTAAGCAGGCGTAGCATTGAAATGGTTTTTCGTCTTTGTGAATATTTTCATGACGTGTGTAAAGATCTCTTCGGTCGGTTGAGTAAGGGCAGTGAGAACAAACGTAGCGCTTTGTAGCTGGCACGGTAATTTGAGAGTTTGAGGTGTTAATGTTGTTGGATGTGTTCGTTGTAATATTTGGTACTTGCCCCAAAGGTGCACTGATTTTTGACTTTTTATTAATTGGTTGGGTGGTAGGGGTTCCATTCGACGAGGAAGTTGAACTGGGAGTTATTGTGGATGCTGAGTTGAAGAGTTCTATATTTATGTGATCTCGGTTTTTTCTATAATTTAGAGAAACAAATATTAATAGTAAATATAAATTTTTAGAATAGTAATTATCTTAAGATAAAAGAACATAACACAAATACTACTTGCTTTAGTGGTGTAATTGCGGAACCCACAAACTGTATCGCCCTGACATTAATAAAATTAGATAATACAATGATAATGATGGTAATTATACTTCAAATATTATGGCATACGCTCTATATTGTGGTTATACGTTGCCTTTTGCAACGCATATTTGAAAAAGGTACACGCTAAAAAATATACCACTAAAATTGAATTAAAAAAACTCTAAAATTCAAAGAAAAAACAGGCAATTTTGCTTTGAAAGATGTGCCATGAAAAAGTTCCATCAATTTCAAAAAAACTTAAATATGATGCTTTCATTGATAACAAAGCAAAAACTATGAAATTTCTTTTTAAGGCTCCCATGAAAATGGAAGGAAACGCCATGAAATTTGCCACCTTAAAAAAACACAACAAAAAGGAAAAAGACGATCGCCCATCATTAAACTCGTGACTTGTCGACTCGGCACTCGCAATGCTCTAACCACTAGACCACCGAGACGTTACAATGTTTGGTTGATTCGTTTTTATTTATAAGATTGTGTTGCTTTGTTTTTATGAAAAAGAAATCATGTTCTGTTCGTTTGAAACTACGGCGAAAGCTATGAAAATATTTTGGGAAGAAAGTTATTAAATTGGTGGTTTATATTTTGAAAATATTGGGAAAGAACAAAAGCTGAATTTTATAGTTTTTTGGTGTAATGTTTTTCAAAGAAAGGTTCATGAGAGTTTTCTATTGAAATAAAGAAAACACTTTGGAATTTGTTTCATAGCTCAATTTTGAAAGAAAATCAAGAATATTTTTTAGCGTGTAAACTTTGTCCGATTTGGACATGTGATACCAAATTTTAAAGGTCTACCGGACTACTACAAACCACAATTGACAGAATATCGACCACAGATAGCGCTAGCGCTTAAATTCTGGAAGCTTCCGTTTCTTATTAAATGTTAGCTAAGAAAACGTATTTTGATTTTCAATATTTACTGCGTTTTAAAGGTACTGATGAGGCCCTTAAACCCCCATCATTATATTTTGGGATTTCTAAACAAGCGAAAAACAGTCAAGAGAAGATCGAAAACCGTTATGCTAATAAGCATATCGGAACACCATGAAGTATACTTAAAAAAATGAGTGGGAACAAAATTAAAAATTGTAACATGGAATGTTAATGGTATTCTAGCTAAATTACATATTTTTGAAATGCTTCTAAACAGTCAAGGCCTCTTAACTGAAACTCACTGGACAATATAATGCTAAATAGAAGAGGATATAAAGTCTATAATTCAATCTGCCCTGGAAACACAGCTAGAGGCGGTAGCTCCATAATTATAAAAGACACAATCGGTCACTTTGAGTTTGATAAAATAGAGAGTATCGAAACAAAACATTAGTGCGGTTGTTTCGTCTCCGACTTGTTGTATCAAGAAGAAGCATTTAATACACTCTTTCTGGAATCAGGCGATATGTTTATCCCAGGAATAGATTTTGATGCTAAGCATTTAGACTGGGGTTCACGAGAAACTCTAACTCGAGGAAACAAGCAATAAGAGAATTGGGATTTAACTTTCATTCGTCTGGGAATCCAACATACTAGCATACAGATGGAAATGAAGTACCTGATTTGGTAGACTTTTTCTACCNTTTAATGCCAAACATTTAGACTGGGATTTACTTAAAACTCTAACTCGACGAAAAGAATTTAGACAAGCAATAAGAGAATTGGGATGTAACTTTCATTAGTCTGGAAATCCAACATACTGTCCTTTAGATAGAAATAAAATATCTGATTTGATAGACTTTTTTATCTCCAAATTTCATCTCTATCGAGGACTGTTATGATTTCGACTTCTGCAGTTATTTTAAAGCTTTTTGAAGATATTGTGAAGAAGGATACTAATCCAGTATTAACAAATTCTTCAACAGACTGGATGAGTTTTAAACTAGAGCTTGACTAGAAAATAGACTTAACAGTTCCTTTACAAACAAGTGATGAACTAGACCCCGCAGATAAAAATATTTTAAATAATTTGACTCAGTAATTACGTAGGACATAAAATGGTTTAAAGAAAATTCTCTAAAATATTACATATCCAAGTGGCAAGTGACATTGATGTTGATACTATAACCAACAACTACGAAAAATCTATTCTAAAAATTAAGGGATTGGAATCAGAAAAAGCTGTTTGTTTTTCGTAACCTTTTAGTTTTCCTTCTTCCTCTGAATAGAGTCAGGTATGAGCTGTCCGCTATTTTAACGAGGGTGTAGTCAATTGAATGAAAACTTTTTACGAAAAATTGTGATGTGGAGCCCAATCAGCAAAAGGGTATTCAAAGGTTCTATTACTTTTAGCTGTGCACAATATCTCTTCGCACATTCTACAAACATACTTTTTAGAAGCATTAAACACGTGAGGTATTCTCATGTGTAATATACTTAATTACAGTTTTTTGTTTGTTTCAAATACTAACTTTATAGGTTTTTGGATTCCAGAGAAGGACTTTCCTCCAGTTCCTGGAACTCCCTGAGTCCACTGACTATTATTGTCGTTTGACCACCTTTGTTGTTCACTATTCCCGTTGCTAGATCCGCTTGTATTTTGTTGGACTTCTACAGTGTTGATTGTTTTGATCAGTTGTTGAGTATTGAGCAGATTTGTAGCTGTGCTCGCAAATCCATTTTGCATCAAGGCAGCTAGCCCATAAGCAGCGCTAGTAAGTTCATCTGATCTTTCATTATCATTCGAACTTGTATTTCCCGACGATGTGTTAACTGATGGTTGGTGATTGTAATCAATAGTTGTGGCCTAAAAGGTTTGAGCAAATTGTGTTGTTAGGCAATCAGTCAAATTTGTTGAGATATAGCAAAACTTACCAAGTTTGTAAATGATCGTTCATTACCATGCGATTCCGATTGGGCAGATGTAGGGACTTGAGAAACATGTTGTTGCTGCTGTTGGTTATTTCCCATAGATTGCATTCCATTATTGTTGTTATTGTTGTTTCCAGCTTCTTCACCATATAGTTTTCGTGTAATTTCTTTGAACATATCTTCATATGCAGCCTCAACATTTGATGTCGGCTGACTAATTGGTATTAACGTTGCCATTTTTCATATGAAACTTTTACTTTGTGCTTGTCCTACCAATAAAATAAACAGTTAGTTAGTTTGACCGTTAAATATGCGAATACATCTGATTTTTACATCGACAGTTTTATTCTTCTTAGCATAAAATCACTTTGAAGACTAAACTAATTTCTTGAAGTGTGGGTAGCAGGTATATGTAGAAATAAACTGTACAACCAACACCCCATCTAAAACATACTCAAGAAAATTTTAGTTTTGCTTTGTTATTTTTCGTCTCATGTTTACCTCCCTTCTTTCTATTTCATCCTACTCTACTTCGAATTTCGATGCGATGAGAACCAACCACCAACCGATCTTATATCTAGATATATATTTTAATGCTAAGGTATTATTCAGCATAAATACATTTAAGGCGATCGCGCATAAAAAATATTTGCTTTATGTTATTCGGTTGGATGGTGGGTCTATATTTTTAAATGCTAAAATCGTCAGTTGTTTTCGAAAACATCTTAATTTCGGATATGGGAAAAAACCTAAATTAATTGTTAAACCTCATGAATTATTATATAATTGAAATCCTAAAACTGTTCTTGTACAAAAATCGTTTTTTAAGGATTTATAGAAAAAATAAAAATTGCTTACTTTATCATCTCTTCTTCAATTTTAGTTTCTATACTGATATTAATTATAAGAATGAAATCATTTAAAAATCAACGAAAAGAAAGCAAAGGCAAGGGTAAGACATGAACCCACAGCCACGACACTGTTCTATCCAATTGAGCTACCGAGACTGTTTAAATATTTTAATCTATTTGAAATAATAAATTATCACCAATAAAGACCGTATACTAAATTATTATCCCCCTCCTAATAAGAAACCATTGAAGATCTGAAATACACCATAAGTTTTCGAATGCGCATAACATCAAGGTAGATAGTGAAACAAAATAAGAAGAGGCGAAAGAGACGAGACTGATGTTCATTTGAGTATGAGGATGAGACCCCCTATATATTATGTGCAGAGGAACACCAGCTACCCTACCCTATACATTTATTTTATTTTCTACCTCATTTCTTGTCTTTATGACATTAAAGCGATTGTGGGCTATATTGTAAGAAAGAATTAAATTGAGGAAAAAATGTTCTGCTATATACATAGACCCTTAATTCCGATCATCAATACATTATCCTTTTTGATTGTATGTGTTTGTCAGCAACAATGAGTTGGAGTATGAAAATAGATATAACGTAAAGGAAGAATAAAATAGAAAGAGGGTAAGGTAGACTGTAGGGTAGGTATGAACATGTGTTTCTTCATCCTTTCCTTTACACCTTTTCGCTCTTAAAATAAACCCAGACCTGTTTTTTTAAATTAAATATGCGCAACACACAAAACACATTTTGAACCGAACGATATCTTAGTATGAACTTTGCTCACTGGGTGGCAAGTTGGCGTTGGTTTGTGGGTGGATGATCGTTCCATCTCATGGTTGGATTTTTCGTTGCTTTTGACTGACTAACCGGAAATTACATACAAACATCACAAACTAGTTCTCCTTTGTATTTACAAAATATATATTATTTTTCTCACCACACGAAACTGGTCCATTGCGTGACCTTCTTAAAAACCAACAAAAAAGCTTCAATGAATTTGAATATTTATGTGAAATCTCATCAGAAAGGAATGAAAGTAATCATGTTTGAAAGACAATGATCTTGTTAAAGAATTGAAGTTTTTTTTAATACACCCTGATTTAGTTCTATCTTATTACTTAGAATCTAATTGCCGATGCAGTGATGTAAAAAGAACGACTTGCGAGTGCTCTAAAAATTTAGTCACAAACTTTTTACCTCGTATTATTCGTGTATCCAAGTTTTTTTTCGTGAAATTTGCACTTTTTAAACACTTCAAATTAGACGACCACGAAATAAAAAGGGCATCAGCAAAATGAAAATCATCCACACGTTGCTTTTAGCTCTCTCTCTCCCTCACACCAAGCACAAATACTATACTCAATTGTCAATGTTTTGATTCATTCAATGTCTTTTGCCTCCACTTTCAAGAAAAGAGATGGATGAGGGTTAGTATGGGATGGATGGCTTGTTTAATTAAAAAAAATACGCGCGCGATACGCGAAGACGAACAGAACTCTACGATTTTTTTAAATCAACTGATTGGTTTGTGTTATATTTTTGGGAGAGTGAATTTTGTGTCGGCGGGCAATGGTTGTGTTTTATAAAAATACGAAAGACAAGGCAAGGCAATAAACTCAAACCCACCCGCTTGGTTGATCTACACATTGATGGACGGTCGGTCGGTCGGTTATTTTTTGTTTATTTTTCTTACTTTTTTTCATTTGCTTTCTTGTCGTTTTATATTTCCCTTATTCTTCTTTGGAATCATCTTCTCACTCACGCACAATGTGCACCGATCGGGTAATGGCAAAGTTGTTTTCAAATTATACGACTGTCTTTGACTTCTTGTCGCGGTAGTTCAGAGTAGATAATCAAGGCAGTACAATAACGGAAAACGTTACGCTAAAGACTCTCGGATAACATACCAAATCACCACTTTTTTTGTTAAATTCTAGCACAATTTTCTCTCGGTGTAGTAAAATTATATATTTTCACGAAGGTAACATTCCATAGTTCCAAACTCAATCAAAGATTTCAATCCTTTCTCCCTTAGCCACAATACTTTCTCCATTTGTTAGAAGAACGAAAAATTAGAGGAGATAACGATCTCCAAGGGGATTCGTCCCAAATCTTTGTCAAAAGTTTCTTGAAACCGTCCGAATTCATCCCTTTCGTTTGTTGCATGTAGCAACAAATGGTTCTCTAAAACGTTTTGAATGTAGTACTTCTTATTGATTTTCACCCCTCTTTCAATTAAATTAAATCTTAGGCAAATAGCACCCATAACAGCTAAATGGTTTTTCTGTCATTCGGCTGGTTGTAGGTGTGCTACAAAAAGAACATTTTCTCATCCGAAAAATGATTTCATCAGCTGCGGGCCAAGCTAACAGGTTCTGATGAAGAAAGCTAGTCTGGGTCTCAGTTAATCCGAGAATTCTTTGGTTTTTATAGGCCTTCATGTGTAGGTCATCTTTCAATATTCGGTGCATCGAAGATCTTGCAATTCCCATGTATTTTGCCAATTCGCTTGCGGGTCGAGCTGGATTTCGATTAATCTTTCAGATGTTTCTGGAAACGAACCGCTTTCGACCACATTTTTTCTCATATTTCACAGAGTCACTCCCAAGAAAACGATTTACAGTCCTTTAAACGAATTTTCTGTTGATATATATTTCTGATACCTTCTTCAATATTTCATTAGTTTTCATATTTTGTTTCTTAAGATTCAGAATTATTTCGTGTTTTGCGTTAAATTGGTGGTGCATTTAAACAGAATATAAAGTTTTACAAAGTTATAGAGAATACTTCGGTCAAAAGCCTAAAATTTACTTTAAAGTCATAGCATACTTGGTAGTAAGGTAGTTGGTTGGTGTAGGTGCTAGCACTCTCGCCTTCCAGTCTGACGATTCTGAGTTCGATCCTCAGTGCATGCGTCAGAATTTTTCTTTCGTG
The DNA here is from genome assembly GCA_001015175.1 of Megaselia abdita. Classification (NCBI taxonomy): domain Eukaryota; kingdom Metazoa; phylum Arthropoda; class Insecta; order Diptera; family Phoridae; genus Megaselia; species Megaselia abdita. The sequence goes on along the minus strand of JXPG01006431.1, from coordinate 7,011 downwards.
TGAGTTGGATATACTACCTGACGCCACCCTCGTCATTTCGATGTTGATGATATAAAAGGGTACCTCTAATACACTCGTTAATATAGCAGACAGCTCATCACTGACTCTATTCAGATTAAGAGGGAAAACTAACATAGGAAGCAAACATACCTTAATATCACTGCTACACCTTGAATCATCTTTGGTTCGTTGTTTGATTTAGTTAGTTATATTAGTTATACTTGGTGCTCACAACATTTTCGAAAACCAAAACTTTATTTTGCATTTTAAGCTTGAAAAAAAGCCTAACTGAAAAAAAGTTTTGGATGTAATAAAGCTTTAATTTTCAGTGTAGCTTTCGAAACTTTAATAAAAAGTACCACTTCTAATTCGATTGCCATGAATATTATGATTTTAGGAATCACTCTAATATACCAATCTTTAGCTTCCAGTTCTCTCGGTTCGCAGCTATTGCCTCCAGTTTTTGAAGCCATTCGATGTCAGCTCCTCTTCCAAGCTGTTCAGCTACCGGCTGAAGTCTTTTCCGTCTTCGCCTAGTCTTCGTATAGTTTCTTTTACATTTTGAGGTACGATAACGATCAATCATCTTCGGACTATGATGTTCAGACAGAATCTATCATCTATTTGCCGAAAATCTATTGTTCGTAGTTAAGGTGTGAGATACCTTCACAAACCCTTTTGGCGTCTGATCAATAAGATGATTCTCATCGAATTGAATAATTGGTTAATTTTAACTTTTCCCGAAAAGTAGTTTTTCTTTCATAATTTTTTGTATATAGGATTTATTATATTGAGACTTGGCGTAAGAAAGTTGACCAAATCTTCTGGAAAAGCTGATGCAGGTATTCAGCACTTTTTGTAAGGTCAACTGGGATTCCATCAATTCCAGGACTTTTATGTGATTTCAACTTTCCTATGGCAGCTTTAGTCTTAATTGTTTTTAATACTTTTGTACATAAAATACTATTCTTAACTTTTTAGAGTATTTTTTTTTTTTTTTTTACTGCC
>JXPG01006429.1:0-10909 GCA_001015175.1 Megaselia abdita | reverse complement strand
TTGAGCGTTTTTTTGTTAGTGGAAGTACTAGGTCTTAAGATATCTCTTGAACAACAATAATTATTTCCTAAAATTTAATTTGAGTTATAATATTTGTTAATTTTCATCCTTTGATCGCGACTTGAATGAAAAATTCCAAAGAAAAATACATGATGATTCTAAGAACTTCTCTGTCGATTCATCTGTTTCTCATGAGGAAATACTCTCTGTTCATCATGAGGAACAGTGAAAGCAACAATTTTTTAACAACAAAATTATCTTTTTAAAGAAGAANTTATAATATTTGTTAATTTTCATCCTTTGATCGCGACTTGAATGAAAAATTCCAAAGAAAAATACATGATGATTCTAAGAACTTCTCTGTCGATTCATCTGTTTCTCATGAGGAAATACTCTCTGTTCATCATGAGGAACAGTGAAAGCAACAATTTTTTAACAACAAAATTATCTTTTTAAAGAAGAAGGTTCATACAAAGGCTTTCTATTGCTCATAAAGTCTTTTTAGGGTTCAAAAAGGCTCTCTCTTTCTTCAACAAAAATATTTAAGAAAGTCTTTTTTTTTATAATCATTGGATAAAATACTTTAAATAAAAAAAAAAAACAAAGTCTCTTGATCGCATCGAGTAAACATCTACAAAAATAGCTAAGCATTTGTTTAACTTTTTGATAATTTTATGTTCAGATTCTGTTTAGTAGTCAAGGCGGATTCAGATATCAACATAAAATTGCTGTGCTCTGAGTTAAAACACGTTTAATAAATTTTTAGTTGTTTTTTTAAGATTTTTTTAATAACTGACTTAATAATTGAGTTTTTTTTAATATTTATATTTTTAGATTTTAATAAACATTTTGAAAAATTAAAGAATGGTTTTAATAAAACTTCTTTGAAAAAAGTATGTTAAAAAATTAAATGCTAGAATTTTTGTTTGCAAGTAATAATTAAAATTTAAAAATGGTTTTAAATTTGATGTAATTTTTTATGTTTAAATAGAAAGAAAAGTTATGAATTATAAATTGATTTTAGATTAAAATTAACGTATTCTTAGAAAACAAACAAAATATTTTGAAAGTTTTAAGAATAAATAAAAAAAATTAAACAAATCTTACAGTATGTTGAATTCGAAAACAATTAAAAATTCAATAAGATTTCAAATAATTTAGAATCGATTGAAAAAAATATTTTTTAATAAAACATTAATTAATTAAATTTTCAAAATAACATATAAATTGAAGTCTTAGATTAAATAAAGTTCAAAAACAAAATTTAAAAGTAAATTAATTAATTAATTAATTAATTAATTAATTAAAAAATATTTGACCCAAAAAATTGACAGAGGTACCCCTTCAATTTTTGTTCGAAAGTGTAAAAATTTTGAAATATTGGGTTTTATAATGGAATTAATTGACTCAAATGAAACATTTTGTTTAAGAAAAATCTGATTAAAAAAGGAATTTCCCAATCCAAGTTTGCCATCAGTTTTTGTGAGTGATTGTTTTTTAGAATTAAATATTTTTTGGAAAAAATAATAAATATTCGCTGTTTAAAAATGTAAATTTTTTTTTTTATTTTTAGCGCACATTGCTTTTTAAAGTTTTAAACATTGAAAAAAAAAAAAGAAAAAAAATCAATTGTAAAAACTTGTCTAATTTTAAAAGTATATAAATAAAAAGTGACCATGAATTATAAGAAATTATATGATGATTCTTAGAAAACTTTAGTTTGAAGTCATGAAATTTATTTTTAAAACAATATGTTGTGAATTAAATGAATCGGATGGGTACATTGATTAAACAGCTTTGGGAAGACTTCTAAAATTTAGTGGTAGTGGAATCAACAACTTTGCTGGAATTTATTGGTTTTGACTTAAAATCTAACTTCTAAATTTAGTAGCGATTTTCCTTTGTATATATAATGTCCTAACTTTGATTGTTAAGGTTTATTCTTGAAAAATATCAAGTTTTAAAATATTAATATTATTAATTTTACTAAAGATTATCGAAACAATAGAACTTCTTTTTAAATATGTTTCGATTCTTTTAAGTTGAATGAAATTTCTTAAAGTCCATGATAAAATCAATTGATAACCTGATGTTATGATTCTTGAACTCAATTCTCAATTCTAATGATGTTTTTCTGTAAATTATTTTGAGTTTTCTCAAATACTTTTTCAAATTTTCTCAATAAATATATGATTTTGGATGAAATGGAACAAACTCTTTTAAAACTTCTATTTGCTTAAAAATCCCTGCTTAAGAATCCCAAGGTTATCTACCAAATCCTATTATAAACTTACAAAATCCATCAGTTTCTAGAAAAATCTTCAACTAAAAAAATAAATCCTTGTTTTTATTTTCTCTTTAGATAAGATTTTTAAATATTAAAACAAGTATGAATAAGGCTTTCTAGGGCTATTAAAGACTTTTAAGGGCTCTTTTTTGATAAGAGGGCTTTTTAGGGCTCATTTTTATTATTATTTATTTTTGTTTAAAAAAATATAAAAAAGGCTTTTTGTTTATAATCAGTGGAATAAAAAATATAAAATCATTTTCATAAGCCCAGGACAAATTCAGGGAATTTTGATCAATATTAAGCCATAAAACTTAAGTAGAAGTTAAAGTCTATTGTTCGCATTTATTAATCATTTATTAAAATAACTGGAAGTAGAACTCTTCTATTCAGAATGTGGCTTAATAAACATTTGTTTAACTTTTTCATAATTTTATATTTAGATTCTGTTTAGTAGTCAGGGCCGATTTAGAGTACCAACAAAAAAAAAATATATATTTTTTTTAATATTTATATTTTTAGATTTTTAATATAGGTTTTTTTAATTTTTTATATGTTANCTTAATAAACATTTGTTTAACTTTTTCATAATTTTATATTTAGATTCTGTTTAGTAGTCAGGGCCGATTTAGAGTACCAACAAAAAAAAAATATATATTTTTTTTAATATTTATATTTTTAGATTTTTAATATAGGTTTTTTTAATTTTTTATATGTTAATGGTTTTAATAGAAATTCTTTGAAAAAGGTATGTTGAAAAATTGAAAAGCAGAATGTTAGATTTTTTGGTTGCAAATAATAATTCGAATTTGAAAATAGTTTTATTAAAGAGAAATTTAATAATAAAATTAGAATACTTGACAAAATTTACATATTTTGAAAATATTAAGAATAATAAAGAAAAAAACTTTTAAAATCTTGAATTAGAAAACAAACAAAAGTTTAATAAGATTTAAAACAATGTTAATTCTGTTGAATTAAAATATTTTATTTCTTTAACACACATTTTAAAAGTATAAGTAAAATTAATTCTTGACAAATTTTCAAAACAATACAAATTGAACATTTTAGATTAAACGTTTTTGAAAAAAATATTAAAGCCTTAAAAAAACCATCATTTATAATTAAATTGAAAGATTTTTAAAGTTTTAAAAATTGAATATATAAAAAATATAAAATTGAAACAAAAAATCAATAAGATTGTTAAACAAAATCGTTAAAATTATATTTTTTTTAAGTTGAAAGTTTTACATTCGGAAAAGATTTTTGTTTTTGAAATTTGATTTGTTTGAAAATTGTATAAATCTACAAAGTTATTCAATTTTTACAATTCGAAATATAACAAAAAAAATATTGTCGAAAATAATAATACAAATTTAGATTTTTGAGGTTAAATCAAATTAATTTAAGCAATTTAAAAAATCACATTTACAAAAAAATGCAATTCAATTGTAAAAGTTGTCTAATTTTAAAAGTGCTAATGATGGGTATTTTTTTTTAAATGTTGTATGACTGTAATATCCATCGAAAAATCTCTATAAAGTAAAATACATAAATTATTTCGTTACATGGGCATTTTTTAAAATTTGTTTTGAGGCATTTTTAGGGCTCTAAAAGGCTTATTTTTAACTTGATGAGATTTGTATGAACCCTGTTCAAAATAAATAAATTACAAATTAAAATTAATTTTCATCTTTTAAATCGTCTAGATTTTTAAACTTTTTAAACAAATTCTTTTAACTTTTGTTCAATATATCAAAATATATTTTAATACATTTTTTTCTGAGAAGATTTTTATATTTCATTTAAACTTCATGTTTGAGATTTGAATAAATATAATAAAGTAATAAAATCAAGAGCTTCAACTTATAGTTAAAAGAAAAGACGATATTTCCAAAGTTGAAAATACTTTGAAATCAATACATATACAAAGAATATATCACATCAAATCCCTACGGATTGTTTCATAAAAATCCCTAAAATTTTTTATTAAATCCTTTAAGTTTTAGAAAATCATTTACAAAAGCCCATAATTTCAAAATCCCTTGGTTTGCCCATTTATAACCTTGTAAGAAATTGATTCTTAAAAGAAATAATACTATTAAAAATAATTCCTGCAAGAATCAAATTCTTTACAAAAGCATTGTTTATATTTTATATTTATATTTTTAAGGTATTCATAAATCACATAAGTCCTAATCACAATTTTGGATTATCTTAATATGATTTTTATGCTTCCAAATTTTCCGCTGAATCCACTTTGACTACTAAACAGAATCAAAACATTTCTTAAAGTCGAAATTTTCAAAAACTAAACAATTGTTTATTTAGCCACATTATGCTGCATAGAAAAGCTCTCTGAAACCAGTTGTCTATTTTCTATGCAGAGTACTTGAAATTCCAGGTATTTTTGAAAAACTAAAGGCGAACAAGAGCCTTTGATTTTACTTGGAAACACTTTAAAATACTCGAGATATCCTAACAAATAACTCAAAACTTCTCAGTTTATTTCAAAGCTTTGAGATCAAAATCGAGAATATTTATAGGGTTTTTTTTTTAAAATACCTTTATGTACTCGTTTTGACCGTCTGTCCGTCCGTCCGCCTGCCGTAAACCTTTTGTAACGTAAATTTGAAGGTTAAACATTATCCGATATGAACATGTGATACCTCATTTTAAAGGTCTATCTGACTATTACAAACTGACTTTATCAGAATTTTGATTGGTTGGCACCAGATGGCGCTAGAGCTTCATTTCTGGAAGCTTCCCGTTTTAAGTTTTTTGAAATTTTAGTTAAGCAAACTTTAACTTTAACTCAAACCGTCTTAAAAACAATGCTAAGGTTCTCAAGCCTTCATCATCACTTTTTGGAATTTCTGTATGCAGTGGTGTAGGGAGGCGAAAAACACTAAAATGCCCTATAAAAAATTAACATTTTAGTGCATAACTTCGTTATCTGGAATCATGTAGGGTCGTGTGATACATTATTTTGAAGGTACCAATAAGACATACAAACAATACATGGGCGTAGACCAGGGGGAACTAAAGAAAAATGTGTATAACTTCGTTATCTCGAATCATATAGGGTCGTAATAATTCATTTAAAAAAAAAATCCTAGTGCTTCTACCGAATGTAGTTCAGTGCAGTTTATATATTTTAAAATATATTTTGTCTTCTCCTTTTTGGTAATTTCTTATTTAATTAATGTTTAGTAGTCATGGCGTATTCAGAGTACTACAACAGAGTTGATATATATTCAGCGTTACCTTATTTTAAGATTTCTGCTTGTCCTTAAAATTGGTTTCAAGTTTCTGAAATATGTTCTCGATAGTCTAAATGAATGCTATAAACCAAACAACAAATACATAAAACCAAAAAAGCCCCACTATGCAACATGACATTGCAACATAGCTGGAAACCACATTTTTCCAAGATACCAGCGAAGACAATAGAAGTAAGTAAGGTAAGCAAGTGAACGGAGAAGAAAGTTATCGACCTGCTACTTAAACTTTAACATTGTTATTTGTAACGATTTAAAGACGTTCAATTAGAAAGAGAAGATGGGAGATGTGGGAATTTCTTCTTCGTCTCGTTCTAACTCCCTTTCTGAACTCAAATAAGTAAGTACGTAAGAACAACCGCCCACTCCTTCACCATCATCTTCTGGATTTTCCATATCAAGAAAGAACAAGTTGCTACACTTCGAGTGCGAGAGATGAATTTATGATTTTTCTTAGAAATTCTGATATCAATTATTCAGTTTAGTCATGGGAAGAAGGAAGGCTTGAGAAAATTAGTATTAGTGATTCTTTTTATTGTTTTGTTTACTTGAGATTTGCCGTCAGCAGGAAGATAGGCGTCTATTATTAGCTAATGAGTGTAGTGACCCAGATGATTATTATCGTTCTCCACAACGTCAAATGATTGATTGACAAAAAGTCTGAGAACATAACAACGAACTGAAAAACCTATTCACTTCCTTCCACTTAACGTAAAATACCTACCTACCACATAGCAAATAAAATTACCTCAAAGAAATATTATCTTCGAAGACAAATGGGTCTTGTGAACCTCCATGAATATTAAATTAAATCCGATAAACTTCGTTTTAATGAAAACCCTCCTTCCGTTCCATTCAATACCATACTCATATTACCATTCACCCAAATTCGCCTTCTTAAGAACCATCGAATCGATGAAACAACAAAAAGGAAATGTCAGAAGTTGCATAAATTCCAAATGGAGAAAGGAAAGGAAAGAATCTATACAACATTTTGGCATTATCATAAACCTTGAAAAGAGATGAACGTATTTATTTTTTTGCGATAACCAACCAGACTGTACAAACTGTGGTTCACTTCACTTATATAGATATATATATATATATACAGAGCAGCAGTGGATGGATGGATAAGAAGAAATAAAATCGATAGAAGTTAGTTTTGTTTCTCGAGAAAGGTAAGAGCTGGTTAGGTTAAAAAATGCGCATTTCAATTTGTTGTTCTTCATTCTTCTGGTTTGTGTGAGAATTCCAGACCAGAAGCCTCTGTGGTAATCTTTGATGACTGCTGCAATTAAATTTATTAATGAAAACGTTGCTTCACGTGAAAGCAACAAAACACACGAAAAAAAAAAAAAAAACAAATGACAAAATAGCTGAAAGTTTATGAACCGTGAAATTTTTTATGTTTTCTCTCGTAGTTTTCGTTGGAAATTAGCAATAGCTTTGACTATTTGGTAGGCTTTTAATGACCTTTTATGTAGCCACTAATGTCACCAGCCCGCAAACTATGTGATTGAGTGGATGATGGTGAGGTGTTTTTGAACATGCGGTTTTATTAAGCATTCCAGCGCCACATGTGGTAAATTGTGACCGCAAATAGCTTCATAGGGTGAATGAGTGAAAGCATGATACACTTCGATTTTGTTTATTTTTAAAACACATCTATTTGCAGGAAATATTAAACTAAGAGGCGAAACGTTGTCGAAACAAGAATTCTCTATTATAAATAAAATAATTGCTCAAAATTAATGATTGGATGGAATTCTGAATCATTGATGTCTGTTGTTTGGATTTGTTGTATGAGAGATATTAGTAATTTGCTTTATTTTGATACATGGTTGGTTGATACATGAATGCTTTTCAAGCGTTAATCGCTAAATTTACGTTTTAGTTTACAAACAAATAGGTTTTGAAAGCCAAAATCTTTATAAAATCAATATAATCCTAACAAAATCAAAAAGTCCACAAAATACTGTACAAATCTTGTATATAAGGACATGTTTGCCAATCACATTTAAATCTCCATGTAGCACAAATTCGCATATTTATAAAAAGACAAAGTATCTAGAGTATCTCTAATATTGCAAATCAAAACCCAAGGTCACTGTTCAGCAGGCTATGGATCACGTCAACTGACGACCAGTATCCTCTTTTAAGTTTGATGTGAATCCTGATATTTTGGACAGTTTACTGCTGAAGGACATGTTGCTAGAAGAATAGAAATACTAACCAGAGAACTAATAAAACTGTTACGCCAAGTAATATTTTTAATTCAAAAAAATAGATTACTTATATCTTAGAGGGCTTATTACTAGGACAAGTGTTTTTTACTTGTCAATGACTTCACTCGGACATCGGAAATGAACTTTTTTGATAATTCCTTTCAAGCCTTTAGAAGGGATAGGTCTTACACTAACACAATATATGCTACTGTTTATTGGACTTAGGAATACTCTTTTAAAAAAATTAAGGAATACTGGTTCTAGAGCAGAATTTCCATCGACTTCGTATAATCTTTTAGGTAGAATTCAAAGAAGAAATTATCAAAGAAGACTTAATCATTGACGACCCTATTATACAATCGAATGAAATTTGAAATATTTTCCAAAATAATTTCTCTAATAATTTAGAGACAGTGCCTAATGACTTAAAAACTGAAGTGCAAGAAACAATGAACTGCATTAACCAATACTTCAATTATTTTTTTCAATGTATCGTCTGCTCTAAATAAATTAAGCAATCCAAACCTGAAAAATCAATCTGAGGTAACTGAAATATACACTCGTTAAAATAGCAGACAGCTCATCTCATATGACTTTTAGGAAGCCTTTAATTTTTTCTTTAAACTATCTTTAGAAAATGCTAGTGAAAATAGTTAGAAGAGTTTGCTAGTCTACACATGCGAAAAAATACTTCCATGCATACCATAGTTGGAAATACGACTAGGAATATCAAAAATACGATTTGTACATAAGAGCCGATTACCGACCGTAAATTTCACGTTGTCGTATAATTTCGGAGACGTTAAATTTAATAAGACGTTATTAGATATGAATATCTTAATGAATCGAATTAAAAAGCTGAATTCTATGTTTGTTTTTAAAATTCTTAATGTTCTATTGATTGCACTTTTCTGTTAAGTTTAATTCATTTAAAATACGTGTGAGGAGCTTTAAAACTTTGATCCTTACTGTAGTTTTTATTGTAAATTTAGTAGATTTAATTATTTTATAAAATAACCCTTTTGTTTAATGAGTTCCATGATTTTGTAAATTTATTATTGTATTATGAATGACTGTATTTGTAGTTATGATTAAATAAATAAAAAAAATCAGTATCGACAATTCTCTAATTTGAAAAATATTTATAAGAACATAACTCTTCATCTAGACTATCTAGAATATGTTAGAAGGCCAGACGATGAAGTCATACTTCCTCGCTTCAATGATTTATTCTACACTGAAAAATCGAGATGTGTACCCTATATATTTTCAATGTACTGCAGTAGGATATATTTCAAATGTAATATTTTTTACATATTTCATTTCATAAATATTCTTCATATGAAATAAGTGTGCACATATTTCTTGTGAAAGTTACATATTTAAAAGTGTGCAACACACATAAAGAAAATATTTTTTTATCAGTGTAATCTGCAGCATTTCTGAGAAAAAAACTAAATATCTATTTATAAAGGTATGAAACTTTTGGTTCCATTAAATTTGTCATAGAATGCCAAAGTAGTTTTTTTTTTTAATTTCTTGAATTTAAATTTAGAAGTTTTGGTTAAAATTCTGTATGTCATGGAAAACACAATGTTAATTAATTGTTGAAATCTTAGCGATTTTTCTTCAGAAAAAAATGGATTCTATTTCGGTATTGAAAAAAAAAAATATTTCATTCAAAGAAATTTTGAATGCGAATAAAATCACGCTTTGTGTTCAACTCCTTCAATTACTATTCAATATTCTTTCCGGAAAAGAGCAGAATTGATTGTCTTAAATTAAACAACAACAAACTTCAAGTATTTTCAGATAATTTCTTAAATGTAAAAATAAATTAAATATTTTTAGTTAATTAGAAATTTATTTTATTTTTTAACTAACTTTAAATTCAGCTTAAAATTCATTATTAAATTGTTTTTTTAAATCTCCCTCTAAATAATTTTCAAACACAAAATAAAATTAACAATTAAAGTTCATTTTCAAATTTAAAGTATTTAGATTTTACAAAAGAAAAAAACATGTTTTTCTTAATAATCTAATTTTAAACTCTTTTTTATAAAACCTTTATTAAATTTACATAAAACAAAAAAAACTTAAAGTATTTTGAGATTTTAATAAAAATAATAACGTAGTAAAATCATGTAATTATATTTATAATTAAAAAAAAAAAGACGATAAATGATTTAAGAAAATACTTTCCAATCAATAAGAGTACATTAAATAAAATTCATTATTTTTAATGTTTATTAAACTTGTAAATAAAGAAAACAATGTTAAAGTTAACAATTTTAATTTTTTGTTTTCCATTTTTATTTAAAAAAATTCTAATTTATTTAAATTTAAGAATTTATAAAATATCTACTATTTATTTTATAAATTGTTCTGAATTCTAATTTTCTTCTAAAATATCTACTATTTATTTTATAAATTCTCATAATTTTTACAAAATCCATAACATTATTTATGAAATTCCATAAGTTATGACAAAATTTGTAACATTAAAAAAATCCATGGAACATTTACCTATTATCTATTAACTTTTCCTCTGAATTTTCTTCTGAAGATTTGAATGAATAGTTTTATGCTATTTTATTCAACATTTTTCATGATTGCGTTCCTTTAGAGAGTGATAGATATATAACTCTAAAAAATAGAAAAAATCTACTTTGGAAGATATATTTAAAATTAAAAGATTCTCTTTCTTATGACAACTTTGTCATACTGCTTTTTGCGAGCTAAGCTCGCTTTATACAGCTCTTATTTATAATAATAACAATTTTCGATTTTTTGTTTTTAAATTTACTACTTTTGACACTTTTATAATCCAAGTCATTCAAAATCCTAACAAATTCAAAAAGTCCACAAAATCTTGTAGAAAATATGAGAGACATGTTTAAAACCTTTTTAAAAACTTTTATTGAATTTGACTTGTATATTTATATATTTATTTATATCTTTGTCATCGGAATTGAAACTTCTTAGAATCTACAAGATACTTTTAGAGGGAAAAAAAATATTTGAGAAAAACTTAGATTTAATGATGTTACGGATTTTTGATTTGCATTATTGCGTTAATAATAATTATAAACTCTCATTAAAAAACTCCGTTTTAC
>JXPG01006425.1:0-12575 GCA_001015175.1 Megaselia abdita | reverse complement strand
CGAAAGAAAAGTCCTTAAAATTATTTATGGTTCCGTCTGCACTAAAGGGGAGTGGATGAACTCAACACATTATACCAACATGAAGATATCGTCCAGAAAATCAAAATCCAGAGGTTGAGATGGCTTGGGTACGTACACCGAATGGAGATTGCTCCTTCCAAAAAATGTCTATTCTCCTTCCCTAATGGTGGTAGAAGAAAAAGAGGGAAACCTCGTCTGTTCTGGCTTGACGCTGTGGAAAACGATAATGTGTATGTGGAAAACGAACCAAAACGCATAACTATCTTTGAAGTCTGCAAATCCATCCAGCGTCTGAAAAACAACGAGAGTCCTGGCTGAGCTTTTTAAGAATGGCGACCAGAAGATTATTGATCACATCCACCAGAGAATAAACAAGATATTGTTGGACGAATCATGGATTGATGACTGGGACTGGATGAACCCAATTAGACAAGACCTAATGCTCTAAGTATACGAGGCATCAGTATCCTAAATGTTGAGTATAAAATCGTTGCGTCTATTCTATGTGAAAGACTGAAACACATCGTCAGTATAAAGTGTGGCTTTATACCAGGTAAATCAACAATTGATCAGATTTTCACTTGAAGAAGACTTATTGAAAATATATTATACGAAAAGAGGAGTGAAGCGCCAGAGGATGAGAAAATTCAAATTTATAGTAACACAATTATAAAACCTCTAGTGCTCGGTTGGTTGGCGTAGGTGCTAGAGCTATCGCATTCTACTCTGATGATTCAGAGTTCTTTCGAGTGATCAAATATACTACCTGAAACCACCCTCGTCTTTTCGATGTTGGCGAAATAAAAGGGTACCTCTAACACACTCGTTAAAGGCAAATACCTAGCTCTATTTAGAGGAAGAGGGAAAACTGAAAAAACACTGAAGAAGAAAAGCAGCTCATAAATACATAGAAAGCAAACATTCCTTAATATCACAGCTACGCTTTAAGTCATCATATACTTTGTATATCTCTAGTTCGTTTTAGCTCATAGGTAGTTACTACAAATTCAATGCTGTTTTTTTGAATGGATTTTTCTTTTAATTTTAAATAGATAGAGGGATGTTTTGTGAGGTATTTAACTTCGGAAGGGTTTTAACTTAGAAAGCAACTTTATTTGTTACTTACCGTATTGGGATGTAAAGATGCTTAGATTAAGATCATTACCATTTAGGCATCATTTAGAGACTCATCCTACTATGACCCTAGCAGACAAGAAGTGTTTCCGACAAGGTGATACATTATCATGTGACCTCTTTAATTTCTGCCTGAAAATCATATTTCGAAGATCTGACATCCGACCTCTGAACAACATTTTTCTAGTTTTGTCCAACTGCTGGGATACGCTGACGATATTGAAATCGTAGCGGAATGAGAACGAGCTGAAGAACGTTTACACTAAGATTCAGTACCGGGGAAGAAAAGATTGGACTCATTGTGAACGTTGAGAAGAACAAGTTCATGATGTAGTGGGAACAGTAAGAAATTCAACAATATCAGAACTAAGACCTATGACTTTGAGACTGTGCACATATCATGGAAGCTCCTTTTACGTCGACAAAGATATCTTTGGGTTAGGCAGGGTTCTTAGATGTAGGTTTATATAAAGAAAACCGAATCTACCAAACTGTCGTTACTTACCGTGTTGGGATGTATGCAGCTGAATCATGGACAATATCAGGCGCAGATAAAAACGGACTAAGTGTATTTGAGAGAAAAGTTCTTAGAATTATCTACACTGATAAAAAAATATTGTCTTAATGTGTCTTGCACACTTTAAAATATGCAACCTTCACAAGAAATATGTACTATACACATTCGAAAATAGGTAGAAACAAAATACATTATAAATACGTGAAGCACTTATCAAATATGTAAGACTCATATCAAATATGTACCATACACTTTATTTTGATCAGTTCTCAACATACATTTATTGTGAAGGCTACATATTTCGATGTATAAGTTACTCATTGAAATATGTAGAATGTTGACAACAATAAAAAAGTGTAAATTTTTCTGGATAAAATGTGTGCCCACTCAATACAATATGCATTTTCCTGATAATTAAAATGTGTAGCACACTTATTTCATGTGTAGAATATTCATCAAATGAAATATGTAAAAAAATATTACATTTGAAATATGTTCTACTGCAGTACATTGAAAATATGTGGGGTACACATCTCGTTTTTTCAGTGTATGGTCCTGTATGTGAGGAAGGCGAGTAGGTTATAATATGGCATTAGCAACTGGAGAACTGCAACACAAGACCTGGAGCCTACTACTTTTTACTATACAAGTTTCTGTTTAGAATTTAGTTTTAATTTGATGTGATTAGTTTAAAAGAACATCTAACATTTTCAAGACATACTTTTTTGCTGTGTAAAAGTAGTCAGAAAAAATATAATAAAAAAGCGGCATGTTAGTAATATATCTAAATAAGTAAACACAATAAGAAAAAGTTGTGAAAGAGGAAAAACGTTAAGTGCATAAAAAATGTAATAACAAACAACGTATTAGCATTAATTACAAATTTAATCAAGCTTTACCAACAAAGTTTACAAGAAAGGTTTATTTCGTTGAAGATAAGATTCGATCTCTGACGTATGTTCATTACCTTTCACTAACTTTGGTTTTGAAACTGTTGTCATAAGAAATATAAATATCCGTCAGGTAACATGTGGTATAGATAGTTGCGGTATTATTTTCCATTGGAGCAATGGTCTGTATCCACAAGAAAATATTATTTTATTCCTGAACGATACTGATATAATACATTTCGGTGTTATAAGTTTTTCAAACGCCATGAGACTTTAAAATGATTAACATCAATTAGTTTGTCGCTTAATATTAAGTATGGCGAATAAATAAAAATTTGCGGTTATGCTTTGACTTTTTGACTTGCGATATTTAAACCTGGCTGTGGCTGTATATTCATAAAGTTCTTAACAAATGAAGTAAAAATATAAAAAAAAACTTACTTTTTTGATCAGCGAACTGTAGACCAACTCCAATGAATGGATACCCGAAAGGACCTCCAATTTTCAGCCATGCTCTGAAGTTTTTCCTCTGGCTCCAAAGATAGTAAACGATTAATACAAAAACCAACAAAAATACCAGCATTTTTAACCGATACACCAAACTCCTCGGACAAGTAAGTTTTCCAAACTGAATCGAAAATTACTTTACAAGCTCACATTCACTATCTCGTTAATAGATGTTAATCATGGAGTGAGGGGTAATAATATAGCCATGAAAACACCATAAACTTACCGAAAAAATATATAAAACTTAAGATTTAATTCAGACTTAATTATCACTTAATGGTGGGACCAACGCAGCGTAGCGCTCTAAATGTTTAGCTTCAAAACTGTTCTCAACTCATGGAATGTCTTGGCTTTACTTTGTTTTTGTTAAGGTTTGCGATTTGTCAACCATATATTTTTTAGTGTTTTTTGTTAATTATCACGTTAATGTGAAATTTAAATATAACAAAGAAATTTATATGTTAGTTGGTCGTTTGACAATACAATATCAAAGTGATGCATTGGTTTTTGATTCATTTTAAATATATATATTTATTTATATATAATAGATATATTTAATTTAATCTGTCTTGGGTCAGTTATGTTTAATATAGGATAAACATGGTTGACTAGACTTTGACTAAAGAAAGAAATTCTGTGAACTTATCTTTTCTTTTGAAAAGTCCTTTATAAAGTAAATTTAAAAATTCTTTTAAAACGTTGAATAAATTAAAAAGTTTTCATAAAAAGACTCACAAATATTTTTTGCGAAAAATTTGATTTTTTGGGACGAAAATTTAACTGCTTCAAATTTGCATTTTAAAGAAACTTTTCTTCAAGAAAATGTTTTATATTTTTTTAAATATTTTTTTGGGTCAAAAATTTAACTGTTTTAAATTTACTTTTTAAAGAAATTTTTTTCAAGAAAATGTTTTAATTAACTAAATTAAGAAATTTTCATTAAAAAACGCAAATTTTTTTTTTTTTATTTTGTGGGAAAAATTTAATTTTTTGGTTCAAAAATTTAACTGGTTCAAATTTACGTTTTAAAGACAATTTTCTTCAAGAAAATGTTTTAATTTACCAAATAAAAAAGTTTTCATAAAAAAATGCAAAAAATGAAAAGGGGTACCTTTTTGGGATTTTTTGGGTCAAAAATTCAACTTCTTCAAAATTACGTTGACTTGACTAAATTAAGAAGTTTTCATTTACGTTTTAAATAACAAAATTTTCTTTAAAATGTTTTAATTAACTAAATTAAGAAGTTAACATAAAAAAAAGGCACTATTATTTTTTTTTTTTTTTGCAAAACCCTTTGTGATTTTTTGGGTCAAAAATTTAACTGCTTCAAATTTACGTTTTAAAAAAACTTTTTTTCTAAAAAAATTAAGAAGTTTTCATTAGAAAACGGACAATTATTGTTTTTCTTTTCTTTGCAAAAATGTTATTTTATTGGGACGAAAATTCAAATTTACGTTTTAAGGAAACTTTTTTGTTTTAATTAACAATTTTGTTTTTCTATTTTTTGCGAAAAATGTAGACTAAATTTTAAGAAAATCATTAAAAAAAGCAAAATTATTTTTTTCTAATTTTCACGAAAAATGCCAAGGGGTACCGGTTTTTTTTGGTCGAGAATTCAACTTCTTCAAAACTACGTTTTAAAGAAACTTTTCTCCTAGAAAGTGTCAAAAGTGACTAAATTAACAAGTTTTCATAGAAAAACGCAAAATAATTTTTTTTTATTTTTTGCGAAAAAAATAATTTTTTGATTCGAAAATTTAACTGATTCAAATTTACGTTTTAACTTTTCTTCTTAAAAGTGTTTTAATTGACTAAATTAAGGAGTTTTCATTAAAAAACGCACAATTATTTTTTACCTTTTTATTTTTGAAAAAACATTTTATTTTTTGGGACGAAAATTCAAATTTATCAAATCTACGTTTCAAAGAAGCGTTTTTTCTAGAAAATGTTTTTCTATTTTTTAAATTTGTGTTTTAAAGTGATTTAAAACGATTCGATTAAAAAAATATAGTTTTTTATTTTTTTTGGGGAAAATTACCTCCAGATCCTATCTGACAGTTTTGCTCTAGTCAGATACTCGATCTGAGGGGTCGTTTTGGGATGGTTTGGGAAAATAACATGTTTTTTGATGTAGATACAATCATAAAAAGCTATCTAGTTAAGAAAACCAAACATCAGATACTTTTCATTAGCATTTTGGAAAAGTTGATGAACAAAAGTCAATATTTTTTCCTCACAACGAAAAATTGTGAGATTTAAATTGATATTTTTCATCTACTTTTCTCTAAATTTTTGAAAAAGTATCGAATGTTTGGTTTTTTGACTCAGAAGGAGTATCGTCAAACTTTTATATGAACAAAATAATTTTGTATGGAAAATTATTTTCTACATCCTATCTACCAGTTTTCCATAATGGTTTGAAAAAAAAAATAATAAACATATTTCTATTGAATTTAAAAATAAAAGTTACTTTTAATAATTAAATAAATTTTTTTAATTATAATTTATCATAAGGACAGTATTAATTCAATTGATGGTGGAAATATCAAACCTACCATAGCAATGTTGTCGGATAAACTGCCATTTATTTTAGTTAAAATGTTTTTTACACACATTTTTTGTACATACTTTTTTTGCGTGTGTGTTTTTACACTACATTTTGTTCCCCAATGTTCAATTAATAAACTTCTACTTATATTTTGATATATACTTTCTATATTTTTCTCCTTTGAAAACTTTATTCAAAATTTCATTTTCAATACTAACTTTAACTTAAATTCCACGGTTAGAAAAAAGAAATAAAACTGCGTTGTCTTACATGCAATACACTGAACTACATAAAATAGTTTCAAAATAGTAGCGAAGTGTTTCCAAACTTTCACAACTTTCCCTTCACACCAACATTTGTCTAAACCTGGAACATTCAGCATTAAAAATCAATTTAATAAAGTTTAACTTTACCATCGACACCAAAATTAGTCTAATTCCTAAAAAAAAATTTAAAACAGAAAAACGGATATTTTCGAAAACTCATATCTCGAAAACAACCTCCAAAACGAGTTTAACAGACAACGGACCACAGACAACGCAAGCCGTTAAAAAACCGAAAGATTATTTTTTGCGAAAAATGCCAAGGGGGTCGAAAATTCAACTTCTTCAAAATTGCGTGTTAAATAAACTTTTCTTCTAGAAAGTGTTTTAATTGACTAAACTAAGAAGTTTTCATAAAAAAATGCACAATAATTTTTTTAAATGCAAAGGGGTACCCTTTGTAACATTTTGGGACAAAAAAGCAATTTCATCCAATTTACGTTTTAAAGAATTCTTTCTATGTTTTTCTATTTTTTGCAAAAAATGCAAAGGGGTACACCTTTGTAATTTTTTGTAAAAAGAAAATACAACTTCATCAAAAGAAAATTTTACTCTAAGTTTTTTAATTTACTAAAATAAAAAGTTTTCATAATAAAACGCACATTTTGTTTTTGCTGTTTTTCTTGATAAATACTATTTTCTTCAAATTAAATTTCTGACTAATCTTTTCTTCTAAAAAGTCCAGTTCAGAAAATTTCAATGAAAAAAACTCAATTTTGTGTTTTATGATTTTGCAGAAGAAGCAAAGAGTGTAAATATGTTGGTAAAAACATTTCCTAAAATCCCCATAAAAGAAAACTAAAAACCAAAAGACAATTGCTAAAAATATATATTGTAATTTTATTTTATATCAAGATATATATATAAATGTTGTATTTGAATCATTACCATAAAAGTATTGAAATAAAATTACACATTAAATTTTACTCGAAAAATTGTGATGACAAAACAAACGTAAACAAAAATTTGATAGTTTTTGAAAACTTGTGAACATTTACACAAATAAATGCTTTATATTTATTTATTCAATAAATTTCTTCTTATAAATTGCAAAACTTTACTTGGTGTATAAAATATTATTAAAATTGTAAAAATATATATATATATATTTGTTGTTGTTTTTTGTTTTAAAATTTAAATATTTTACTCTTAAAATCTAAAAGCGATAAAATTGAAATTCAACAAAATTAAATTAAAACAAACAAAAAATAGATTAAATAAAAATCGGAATGCGTTAAAAATTATTAAAAAAAATAAACAAACAAGTAAAAAAAAAACGACGACAATTACAAAAGTTTATGAAAAAATTTGGTGGGCATCAATCAAAGCGAAAGTTTAACTTTTTTGTGTTTGCTTTTTCTTCTCTGCAATCCTGAGAAACGGCACGCTTTTAATTTTGAACACTGCATATTATTTTAGGGAGTAATCTAGGGTTTTCTAATGTCATTCATTCTAAATCTATTGGGTTTGTTGCTGAATTTCAATTTTCTCGACGGTCATGTCTGGGTTCATTGCAGTGGCCTCCTGGAAAATAGAAACACATTTTTGTAGTTAGTATTTTTGGTTTGTTGGTTATTGAATATCATTTTTTGAAAATATTGGTGGAAATAAAAGAATTATAAACAGATTTTTTTAATAATATTAATATATCGATGAAATTCTGTGTTCAATTCGAAATATATTATCAAAAATTAAACAAATTTTAAATTCAGAAATGTCAAAAAATGCTGTTTCGCTGTACTATATGGTTTTTCAAAAGTTAATCATGTCTTTACATTTAAAGTACTTTCAACTAACAGCAAACTAAAATCAGTATCCTCAAAATGGATCCAATGCGATGGACCACATTTTGCAAGTCAATCAGACAGTTCAAAATCATATTTGAGCTCATTTAAGATCATGACATTCAACTGGAACCGCCTGATCTTGAAAATTAATGAGATACTACACTTTATGGGCCAACACAGCATCCTTATTGCGGCAATTCAAGAAACAAAACTGAATTCTAAAATGTTCTTAAAACACAGTGTCATGAGAATCGATCAAAGTGGAAAAGGAGGTGGAAAAGATCATCACGCTTTTCATCCATCATTCATAATGACCTCCAACTTTCCAACCATATATTCAGACCTTGTCAAGCATAGCTCATCTTCAGAACAAACGGCAACAAAGCTGCCAAACGTACAATCCCAGCTGGATGTATTCCAAGCATCAGGCCTAATTTCCATGCTGAAGCAGCCAAGCTACCAGATAGAAGGGATAGTTTGCGGAAAACCAATCCATCCCACACATACATCAAAAAATTATCCGAAAACTTGTCAATGACCCTAATCGCAACAATGGGAAATATACCTTACTGCCAATATTGTCATTGAAATAGCTATAAATTCCAAACAAAGAATAATACCACTTCATAAACCAGCAATTTCGACAACGTCTTATAGACCG
Source organism: Megaselia abdita (assembly GCA_001015175.1). NCBI lineage: Eukaryota > Metazoa > Arthropoda > Insecta > Diptera > Phoridae > Megaselia > Megaselia abdita. The sequence continues at coordinate 4,187 of JXPG01006425.1, read as the reverse complement.
ATTTCGCTTCTATCTCATATAACAAAACTGATAGAGAAACTTCAACTTGGGGGGAAAGATAAAGAGACACTTTCAGCTACCTACAAAGTTATTGGAAGATGCATTTACATCTTTGGTCGATAGTATGGGCCACACAACTTTGCAATCAAATTGGAATCAACTCCAAATTGCACAAGATGTTTAATTACCTACCACCACTTAAAGAAGCTGACCTCATAAAAAGCGCTGGAGACAGCTTCGTAGAATACCTGCATCAGTTTTTCCATAAAGTATGGGAATGAAATATTGGACTTCAATCTGGAATCCACTTCAATATTATTTTGTTCAATATTATTTTGTTTGTTTGTAGTATTAGTAGTATTCATGTTAATAAAAGTATTTTATTGTTCATTTCTCAAAATTCTTTTCTTAAATATATCAGACCTTTCCAATTTATATCTGTGCACTTCTATTAGCTTAATAGATANTTTTCTTAAATATATCAGACCTTTCCAATTTAGACCTGTGCACTTCTATTAGCTTAATAGATTATCGGTCCAGATTAGAGGAACATCGAAATCAAAATGGAAGACCAAAAGATGCAGATTGCAAAGCTTAGCGGAAAGAACTACCAGATTTGGAAATTGAAGTTGGAGCTCCATTCCAACTCCAAGAAGAGTCCATTTCAGATGAAAAATCTACAGATTGGGTCAAAAGAAATAGCAAAGCGATGATTCGCTGCTTATTACAATCAAGAACTTGAAGTATGCAAGAGAATATTGGCAGACACTGGAGAAGACGTACGAGAAGCCATCAATGTTCAACCTTATGTGTCTATTCAAGAAATTGTGTCGTATGCAAATGAAAAGTAACACTACTATGGAAGAGCATTGAGCAGAAATATTGTAGGTAATTGAGGAGCTAAGGTCCATTGGGGAAGATCTGAAGGAACATCTCAATTTCTCTATGTTTTTCAACAATCTTCCAGATAGTTACGAGACATTGGTTTCAGCGTTGCAAACCAAGCCAATAGAAGAATTAACTGTGACAATATTTAAGGAAAAATTGATTATGTACTACAAAAGACTATTAGATACCATGGATGACAAGGAAGGCAGCAGTCAAGTCTTTAAATTCAAAGGTAACTGGCGTAGGAAAGAAAAGAACGAACATTAGTACAAAAAACAGCTTCAAAGGACAAATCTAACATCACATGTTTTGGTTGTGGGGGTACTACTCACTACAAGAGTGAGTGTAAGAAGAAGCAGGCAAAAGTTATTCGTTATTTGACTACAAGGGTGAACGACATAACTGACAAAGGGTGGTTAAACTCAAAAGATACGAGTCATAGGTGTACTGATAAGGACGTGCTCAAAGTATGAAGTCTGTGGTTGGAGATGATGTGATCGTTGCTGATGATAGATGTGTCAAGACCAAGGGAGTCGGAAATCTGAAAATACATTGCAAATCCGAATTAAATGAACAACATCAATTTAATTTGAAGGAAGTTTCGTTTGTTCCAGAACTGGACTGTAACATATTGCCAGTGGACAAATTAAATGAAATAATTATGAGGTTTCATTCATTCAGAGGGTTTGCAGTATAACGAAAGACGGTTCAAATGTGATTTCTTTTCCATCAAGAAACAGCTTGTATGAAATACATCCCATCGAACAACATGCCAAGTTAGTGTCAGAAAGAAAAGTTCGTGTCCAGTCTGATTGTATACATCTTTGGAGCCGACGTTTGGGACATCGGAACTTTGATGTTGTGAAACAAATGGAGGCTGACAGTGTTTCGGAGGGTTTCCACATTAAGAGATATGTATATGTTTTCAGAATAGCAATTGTGAAGTATTCCCTAAGACATCTTCAGTTTTGGAATTTGTTCACTACGATTTATTGGGTCCAATTGAAACAGCTACTCCATCAGGAAAGCAATATCTCAAACTGCATCGAACACAAAGGAGCTTATTGCAGAAGCTGAAAATCTCCTTAAGAAGTCTTTGAAAATGCTTCGCACAAAAAACGGTGGAGAATACATTCCCATCTATATAGAAACTCAAGACAGACTCCACTGATAAAATCCAACGTTATAACGCGCTTAGTCGCAAAAGGATTCACCCAGGTATATGGAGAAGATTACGACGAGATTTTGCTCCAGTTGTAAAGCAAATGTTGCTAAGAGTTTTGCTCACAGTTACATCATCGAAGCAAAAGCTGGTAGTTAATGTAAAAAGAAATTCAACATCATTTCATCATAACCAACTTATGATGGGATCTAGGAATACAAGTTGAAAAGGGCGATCAAGGAGTGTAATCAGAACTGTTACATTAAGAAAATGCTTGAGGAGTACAAACTAAAAGACACATATTTCTATTATTTTGTCTATGACAAGAACCACACATAAAGTGCATCCCAACCATGGCTTGATCTACATTTTGGCTATTAAAAAATATTTATACCAATAAAAATTAAAAATTAAAAACAGTTCAATGTAAAAACAAAGAAAACTCACCTGAATAGCTTCGGCCAAGGCTTTATCATGATCAATTGGATCTCCATCCGATTGGATCGTAATTTTTTGTTCAACTCGAGTCTCAACAATTCCATCTCGTTCGGTTTTATACTGAAATTAAAAGAATAGTAATAAATAGAACAACAAATCCCATAAAATAACCTAAAATGATATCCTAACATGATTACTAATTCCAACATTTAAATAATCCAAAACATAAAAAAAAAGAACAATTTAAAACATAAAACCCAACCCAAAACTCACAGTAATAGTTTCAACTGTCCTTGTTTTGCTGCTTACTGTCTGCGATGAGACGATTTCTCCTTCTGTGATTCCACTGCTTGTTTGTCCCAAAACTACTCGTGATGGTTCTTCTGTGGCATGTTCGCTTGGCTAAATTTAAAATAAAGGACAAATTCATTTTAAAGAAAATGATATTTTCATATAAAAAAAAACTAAGAAACTAATCCAACTTTGCAATCGCAACACACGAGCAAATACTGACCTTGTACGTGGTAGAGGTGGCCGTGTATGATTCGTCTAACCCATCGATGGGAGTACCTGAATCACCGGAGCTCGTCGATGATATGCTATCGCGGCGTGTGTACTAGATTTTCATATTTCAACAAAACAAAATTAGCAAAAACATAAAACATGCAAAAAAATTGAAAATAGTGCATTTTGTTGAACACATTTTGATTGTGATTTGTTAGAGACTGTTGGAGTGGATATGGTTTCTTTTAAATTTAATTTACATTCAAAGTTTGAGGCTTTTTAACTATTCTTAGAAATTCCTATTTTTTATTACTGTAGTGTACTGAATGAAGTAGGACATATTTTATTTGTGCTGTTCATATTTTTTACACTCAGAGAAGAGTTTCAATATGCAACTTCATAGTATGTGATGGTATCTGAAATTTTGGATGCTTATAAAAGAGATAATACTTATTAAAGAGATAATACTATAGTATGACCATCACTTCTGTAGGCTATACGTCAAAGAGTTATAAGAAGCAGATCATTTAAAGGAAGAAGTATCATGGATGAAGCCATATATTTAAGTTTTTCGTCCTTATTAAAGGTAATGTAATATTCCATATTTTTGTCGTACTATCCCACTAGGATTTTATTATGGATGTACCACCAAAATCTCTTCTCTGAGAGTAACAAATGAACATATTTCAATAGTCAGAATTCCACATATTACAATGAGTAGTTTACACATTCTAATATGAACACGCAATAAATGTGTGAATCAAAAAATATGGATATGGCACGTATTTGAATACGCGTCTTTAATATTTTCAACTTGCCTTACACATTTATGAAATGTTTTATTTCTTCCTTTTTTCATACATTCAATACCTGATTCTATAGAATAGTGAATTTTATGAAATCCCTATTTTTTTTTTTTTTTTAATTAGGAAATGTACAATTATTTTACACATTTCTAGGCAATTTTAAAATTATTTTAGCTCTTACCTTGATCAATGAAAATTGTGCACATTTTTCAATTTAAGTTTAAAGGACTTATTCGAAGTCTAATCAATTTATTTCATTCATAAATTCAGGGATATCGAAATACCAAGGACTTAAAAAAGTTCTACAGCAAAATAAATTTAAAAATTGCGTTAAGCATGTTACATTCCCATGCATAAAGATAGGAGATTGAAGCACATCTCATCGCTGA
>JXPG01006395.1:0-18550 GCA_001015175.1 Megaselia abdita | reverse complement strand
TCACAATTTTGAATCTTACTAAATTTTAGTTAGTTTTCTAATTCAAAATCTTAAAGTATTACAATTCTCTTATTATTTTTTCCTGAAAATGTTGCTTTCAAATCTACATAAATTTTAATCTTAAAGATTTGTTTAATTCATGACTTTTCTTTTGATAAAAATGTCATAAAAAAAAACAATTTTTCAATTTTAATTTTTAATGATAATAATTAAATTAACTTAACAATTTACAACAAAAATCTAAGCATTCTGCTTTTCAATTTTTTTAATATACCTTTTTTTAAAGAAAATCTTTTAAAAACTTTCTAATATACAAATTTTCAAAGCTTGACTTCTAAGCTCAAAATCTATAAATATTAATATAAAAAATAATCTACATTTTTGTGTTTGTTTTTAATTTAAAAAATATTAAATACCGGTTATAAAAAAACGGTTTTTGTATTTTTTATACAAAAAAAAAAAGCCCTAAAAAGCATGTTATAAAATATTGTTTAATATTTGAAGTTTATAATTTTTAACATTTTGATAATAAGTAATAATTTATTTTTTTTTAAATCTCTGTATATTGATTTTATATTAAAAAAATGTGTTGAATTAATTTCTTTTGATTTTTTTTGTTAAATATTAAAAAAAAAGAATAGAATATTATATTTTTTTAAATCTATATTTATTTTTGAGAATTAATATCTTTGAAAATATTTAGTATTAAACTTTTCCAATTAAATGAAGAGTTTTCTTCAAGTTTCAAAATTTGTATTTGTTATATTTCAAAATTTGGATAGGCATAAATACGGGGTTCATATAAAGCTCATCAAGTTGTTTTAGACAATTTTCTCTTTTTTACTGTAGTTAGTTTTATTTAACTTCAAAAGTTTAATTTGTAATATTTTCTCAAAACATTTTTGTTGTTATATTTCGAATTGAAATAAACTCCAATTAAAAAAACTCCGTTTTACAAAAAAAACTTTTATAGATTTCCGACTAAAAGACAAAAAATAAATTTAAACTTAAAGTTCACTTATATAAATAAATAAATTAGTTGATATATAAATACGATGAAATATTTGTTTTTAAATATTACATTTTTATTATTTTTGTTAATAAAAAATATTCTTGAAAACACTTCATAAATTCAAAAATATATAGACAAGTGTTTTTTATATTATGATTAATCACTATTAAAATAACTTGTTAACAAAAAAATTACAGAAATAACGAAAATAAAATCTATAACAAGAGGTTCAAATTTTTAAAATTAAAAAAATCTAATAAATTCTTAAAATTAAATTGTTTTTTTTAAATGTTCCTTTTTTAAATTTCCAGGACAAATTTTAGAATTAATTGTTTTTCCAATTCAAGCTAATTTTAGGAAAATAAAATGTATTACATAAATTTTTAATTGTTGTTCTTGGTTTTCTGGTTTTTGAAAATGTATAATCTTTAGTTTTTATTTCTTTTTTTTTAGTAAATTTAATTTTTAGTATTTATTCTTTATATATAATTTAATGTTGATTTTTGTTTGATTCTATGTTGTTTTATTTTTCATTCAAGTTTTGTTTTATATTTTTTACTTTTTTTTTAAATATTTGTTTGTTTTAGATTTTTTTTTTATATCTTTGCTCTTAGTTTTTTAGAATGTTTTTATTTTTTTTCTAATGTCTGTTTGTTTTATTCTTTCTTGTTTTTTACTTGATTTTGTTTCGTATTTTTCCTTTTTTTTTGTTGTTTTTATATTTTTGTTTAATATTGTTTGATCTGATGATATTTTGATACTATGGATTACTTTTATTATTTAATTTTATGTTTTTTGTTTCGTATTTTGTTAATGCTAGTTGGTTTTTGAAATTCTATACTTTTTTTTTTGATTTGTTTTTAGTAATTTTTTTCAAAAGTATAAAGTTGTTTAAAATTCAATTACATTAATTTCAACCGGCTTTCAATTTTAAAATATTAGATAAAATGTTATTTTACAGGGTTCTTTTAACAAATTTTGACGTTGAAATAAGCTCTCAATTCTCTTTTTTTTTAAAGCTTTACAAATCTAGATAATATAGATTTTATGAAATTATTTTCTCCAAAATTCCTAATAATATTTTTGGTTTTTTATATATTTTTAAAAGTTAATTTAAAAACAAAGTTTTTTATATTAATGTTAGTGAAAAATATTTGTTTCTGTGTTATTTCAAGTTTTTTTTTTATTTGTTTTAAACTTGAAAAACACTTTTTTTCTCCGAATTAATATATTTAAAAATGTTCGGCAAATAGAATATTTTGAATTGTGACATTTGGTTTCTGATATTTGTTTAAAGCAAGTGTTCATTATCTCAAACAGCAGTTCTTCTGATACAGCAAAGATCCAGATTACAGTATGTCCGTACATATCTCCAAACTATACCGAGGCTTTCCAAAAAGCTACAATGTTTATAATCATGAACCTAATGACGCTTCCAGAGAATTTCCATAGGAATCAACTGATAAAACAAAGCGGACTTCGGAGAATCTTGTAGCAAGAAGGAAGGTGTTCCAAGACAGTTCCTCAAAAGCGTATATTGCAAGGAAAAAAGACAAGAAGTCATTTGGAACAGTTTAGGTAGTTGGTTGGTGTAGGTGCTAGCACTCTCGCCTTCCAGTCTGACGATTCTGAGTTCGATCTTCAGTGCACGCGTCAGAATTTTTCTTTCGTGTGAGTCGGATATACTACCTGACGCCACCCTCGTCGTTTCGATGTTGATGAAATAAAAGGGTACCTCTAATACACTCGTTAAAATAGCAGACAGCTCATCACTGACTCTATTCAGAGGAAGAGGGAAAACTAACAACACTGATGTAGAAAAGCAGCTGGTAAACACATAGGAAGCAAACATTCCTTAATATCACTGCTACACCTTGAGTCAGCTTTGGCTCGTTGTGTGATTTAGTTTTTTTCATTTGGAACAAAGGAAATACTATATTTGCAAGAAGCCTTTGGCAAACATGTGGATTTTGAAAGCTAAAATCTTGTAGAGCTTCGTCAATACTCTTTACACAATCTTCCAAAATTCTTCGAAAAAGAATCTTGTAGGGCAAGAAGTTAGGTTATTTTAAACGCGAATGAACAGCAGATGGTGATTCTAATTATGTTTCGGGACTTAAGTTCAAGACATCATAAGTCAAGCGGAATCTATGGATTTGATTCAAATTGTATTGCTGTAGAGTATATCATTTGCTATGCCAGAAGATTCTTAAGTAAACCGGTATCCGGGTTCTAACAACGCTCAGTAGAACTTTCGAATACTTAGTCAGAATTTGTTGCAGAATGTGAAGACATTCCTACAATCTATCTAAGTCTTTAAACCAACATAAACGAAAAAGTGTCTAATATAAAACCAATGACAGAAAACTTTCATTACCTTTACAAAAAAACAAAAATAAGATAAAAAAAAAAAGCTCACCCCTTCCATTGTTGGTTACAGCAGTGCTTCCTTGTGTTAACAAAATCTGACTTTCTAATTCTTGTAGCTCTGATTTTAATTCGGCTAATTTGCTATTGCTTTTCTTGACAATGGTGGCAACATCGTTCAGGGAACGTCGATCTGTGGTGGCTTCACGCAGCTTCTCCGCACCTTCCTTGATCTTCAATTCTTTTCGGATCTCACGACGTATCGCCTCCTTGATTTCCTCCAATCGATCGGGCAATGCACTCTCTGGTAAGTTATCGGTAAACCCATATTTGTGACTTAACTCGTATAATACCGGATGTTTTATGTAGTCTCCCTGTTGGCAAGAGAAGAAAAGAGAAAAGAAATTGTTATTAATTTCATATAAAATTTTTGCTTGTTTCTGCATTAATTTATTGCAATTGCGTAAAGATTTTTTGTTTCTGATATTTTTTTTCTTTTTTGTGTTTTATATTTGTGTCAGAGAATATATTAGCTTGTTTACTTGGCTCTTCATCTTCGCAGTTCCTGAGTCATTATTGGGGAATGTTCGAAGGCAGGCGCCCAGTTAATATAGGGTGATCGGGTGCGTTGCAGTCGATTTCACTAAAAACCAGACTCCGCGAAGTCTCAATAATGGATGATTAATCTGTTTGTCTGGCTTCAAGTACCAATCGACCGTTTGACTTTTAATTAAGTAGAAAGTGTTACTCTAAGCGATTTATTTTCTGGTTAGCTGGCTTAGTTATTGTCGATTGAAATCCTGGTTAGCTAGAAGCGATTGGAAATGGGGAAAAGAAAAGGTGATGAAAAGCGATTTATTCACGCTTGATGGATATTTTCATTGATGTTTGGTTTCTTGAAATTCAATCAAAGATCTGACAGCAGGTTGATTTTTGAAGGGTTTATATAGTAATTGCAGAATTCTTTCAGAACACTGTAGAACACATGGAGCAAATTTTGAAATAGTTCCAGAACATAATTAAACTTTAGTGTCGTTGAAAACTGAACAAAATTATTATCTTTGGGAAGGGATACACCCAGAGAAAAAAGTGCAGATTTTTTTAACACAAAAGTGCTGATTTTTATCATTTTTAAAATGTGTAAAAAATCAACACTTTTTGTAAATTTTTAGCATTTTTTGGCTAAAAGTTAACACAAAGTGCTGATATTTTTTGGATTTAGCCATTTTAAATTGTTAAAAAGACTGGATTTTTTGAATTTAACAACTTAATTTTTAGCACAAAGTGAAGGGTCCGCTCAATACACACTTTGTGTTAAAAATCCACACTTTTTTGCTAAATTTTAGCACTTTTTTCTCTCGGTGTAAGATTAAATATTACTATTTTTCATGAGGTTTTCAAAAATGTTAGTTTTTTAAGAAAACATTAATTACATTTTTTATAACTTAAATGTTGAGTAAGTCTTTGAAATGAAAATCTAAAAATATAACATTTATGTTGACATTTAACTCAAAGATTTAAAATTTTGTTAATATTTCTGAACAGAATTCATAAAAAAATTAAACAAAGTAAAAATTATCCCTTAAAATCCATCAAAAATAAAATAAAACAATGTATGTAAGAAACAAATGTTGAGTATAGTATTCTACTTATATTATTTTACAGAGATTTTTCATACAAAAGTTTCAAAGTAAAAATGAGATATTTCATATTTGTTATTAATAAAACTTTTAAAATTTCACATATTAGACAAGTTTTCGATAATTTTAAAAGTAAAAAAATATATATTTTTTTTTTAAATTCCTTAAATATAAATTCTACTTTTAATATTTTTTTAAATTATGTGTTTTTTAATTAATTTTTTGTTTAATTTTACAATTCTTAAAACGTAACTTTTACAAACAAAAAATTATTACAAGAATTTTATTACTTTCAATTTATTTTCTTAATTCACAAATTAAAAAAAAAAAATATTTGAAAACTCAGCATTAAAGTTCAAATATTGTTAAAATTAAAATAAAAAAAAAAGAAACAAATTTTTAATTACTTGTAAGTAAAGTGGTAACATTTTTTTCTTAATAAATTAAATAATCTCAAATATAAAAATGTAATGCTATGTTGGATTTAAAATTTCGTCCAACAATTGATTAAACTTTGTCTTTAAAAAAATTAATTAATTATTATTAATTTTTTTTTAAATAATTGTTTGTTATCATTTATTTATTGAAAAATTGAGAATCTTGGGAATAACAATACTTGATTGGTATTGCTTCCTTTGCGAAGTTTTGATCTCAAACTTTAAAAGCTTGAACACTTTTGATTCCAAACCAATATTTAAAAAAAATCTTAAGCCCGACAAAAAATCATAGAAATAAAAAATATACATACGATTGGATTTGAAACAACGACACTAGTAATATTTACTACATTTGGTAAAATGAGCTACCTTCAAAACGAAAGAATGCATTCAATTTTTAAGTAGTAAATTCTACTAGATCTAGTTCATTTTCTTCTCAAGTAAATCTAAATACTAATAGTAAAATTAAGTTTTTGCTAATTTTAATAATACATTTTACAATGGAATATTTATTATATTTTTTATATTTCGGGAGATATTTCACACAAGGAATTGTATAAAGAAATTCACTAATGAAAATAAGATTATATTTGTAAATTCCAGTACTTATTTCTATCGAATTTACTATAATTTTTGGTATTTTTGAGCGGGCTTCTCGAAAGGAAGGCTACCAAGAAATGATGTTTCCGAAAGAAGGAAACCAGGGACAGTTCATTAAACACAGTAAGAAAATAGGATAGCAGAGAAATCTATTTTGAAAATAAAAATCAAGAATATTTTCTAATAATATAAAACAAGTTAATATTAATACTACGATTTTTCCATCTAATTATTTAATGTTTGTCTGGATTATTTTTATATGTGTCAAAATTAATTTATAGCGAAAATAACATCGTTAGTAAAAAATGTAAATCGTGAATGCGAAAATTGAAAAATAAAATTATCTTGATTTGATTACTTTTTGAATTTACTGTATACATATTTTGTTTGTGATGCACAAAATTTCTTGGTAAAAATATATATATTTTAATTGTTGTCAGTATTCCAAATATTTTAGCAAACACTATCAACTATGAAGTCTACTCAATAAATGTGTGATCAGAGCTTATAAAAAAATGATTATGGTACACTGAAAAAAAGCGAATGGCTTTGCACAACAAAATTATATATTTTGAGCACACATAGGAATATATGTTTTTCTCAGTGTAATGTATTAATTCTTACATTTCAGAAAATGTTTTTTTTTTTAACATTGTCATCTAAATATTGTAGAAAAACATTTTTGTAATTAAATGTTTTGTTACAGCGAAAAACTAGCTTATTTTTTAGAAATCGAAGATCAATTTAAAATATGCGAAATCTCACTGTTATTGTCTAATATCTAGTTAAATTAAAAAAAAACACATCTGATTTACGAAAACTCAATCAAAACTTTAGTTATAAAAAAAGCTTTAGATTGTAACCAGAGGAGCGAAGCGAAGCCAGTATGAAGTGTAGTTTAAATTGTGAGATTTATACTGAGGAGTTCATTTAAGAGTGACATTACTCACAATCTTTCGGGTCACACTTTCATTTATGAAAACATGAATGTGACAAACCGTTATCTAATTTAATAACAATAATTTANTAGATTGTAACCAGAGGAGCGAAGCGAAGCCAGTATGAAGTGTAGTTTAAATTGTGAGATTTATACTGAGGAGTTCATTTAAGAGTGACATTACTCACAATCTTTCGGGTCACACTTTCATTTATGAAAACATGAATGTGACAAACCGTTATCTAATTTAATAACAATAATTTAACATTAATCATAATTTAAACAAGAGGGCTTAAATACGAAGTGTATTCCACATTTGAATGTCAAAAATCAGCTGATAGCTTTACATATTTAATTCTTTGCAGTGACTAAGTGAAAGGTAGATCTCGAACTAAATTTTGTGAAAATGTAGATATACAGAGAAAGGAGTCTCTCATAGAAATAGAGAAAAAATAAACCATCTAAACATGATTTACTGACCTAAATCAACCCTATTCATACTGAATGCGATGAAAGTAAACACATATGAAAAATTAAAGTGTGCCAACTTTATCCTTTATCCTTAGTAAGAATTATTTATTGACAATGACAAAGGTACTCCTTATGAAAGTTCCTGATTGCGCATTAAGACAAAAGTTTGAACTGAAATGTCACCATTCAGTTAATATCTGATATAAAGCAATCAACAGTGGAAATCAAACACTCTGTTTACCATCAAATAATCCACTCAAAACCAGCCACACAATTACTCACAAATGATAAGATTACTAAACAACAGACTAACAATTCACGATATTTGTATCCATTAAATTTAGGAAAATCCAAGTTCACAAGTTAACATTGACGAACTAACCTCCACTAAAAATATTGACGAAGCATGTGAGCTGTAATTTATACAAACGGTTCCTCTGCGCAACGCTTTCAAGGAACCTTTCGACAGTCGTCGTATCCGAAACGACTTCACCGACTTTGATCGCTTCACTTCCATTACGCAATCAATCGAAAGAAATCGAACTATTGAACTTTATTTTTTGTTTGATTTTTTTTTTCAGTTTTCACAAAAATTGCACTGTTTTCATATTTTTTTGTTCAACACTTTTTTTTTGTCACGGAAGACGATGTGTCTCTGATGAGTCAGAAAACCTCCTGTTACAACCGTCAGAAACTAACTACGATAAGGCAAGAATTTGAACAGAACGAACAGAAACAGACTACACTTATCGCTGTTTTCAGGTGAAAACAAATAACAATAATAAAAGTAGAGAATTCTATACGGTACGACGATGTGTAACCAACCTCTATGTGGAATGTGTTTGTGAAATAAGCGAAAACCGGAAAGCTTTACTACCCTATAATGTGAGCTTTTATGTGCGAAAAAACGGTTAGGTTTTTTTATGGCGATTTCGAGGAACTGTTGACTGAACTGAAGGGAGGGAACAAACTTAGAAAAAAAAAACTTTTTTTCTTAGTGTACTTCACATTACAAAAAATCACAGAAAAAATAAAGTAGTCAAATTTACTAATGTTTGTATTATATTTAGTAAAAATCCCTGCTTAACGTAATCAAATTCAATATAGAATTAGTAAAATTCACTATTACTATTATTTTGTAGTGAAAATTCTCTTTGGAAATATTTTGCAAATGAAATTGAGAAAAATGTTTAAAAAAATGGGTTTCTTTTGTCTCTACTTTAAATTTATATTAATAGCAAACATTACTATTAATTTCTGTTGATAGTAAATATTACTAATTAAGAAATAGCTTAAATTACTACATCAGTTCATTTACTAAAAATGTCTACTAATAGTAAAAATCACTAATCAGGGTTTAGCTTAAATTACAATTTTTTAGTAAACATTATTGAGCGAAATTCTTCTCATGTTTCAGTTTTTCAGACTGTCATATTTGTATTTCTACTTTTAAATTAGAATTTTACATTTTTAAACATTTTTGATCAGGATAAATAATAACTTGTTTCAAATTACAACCTTTATATAATTTAATTTTAAAATTTTTAAAATTCAAATTTAAAACAAAGTAATTTTAAAATTCAAATTTTAACAAAAGTATTTTTTTTTTTTGGTTTTTTAGAGCTTTTAACAGTAAACAATTTAAAATTCTGTACTAAACAAACTTTGTACTCTAAAACTTAAATTTTAAAATTTAAAACTTTAATTTTAAAGTTTTATGAAAAATGCCTTAAAATGTCTGTAGCGCACTCGTCTGGAAAGCTGTTTTCTGATCAGGATAAATAATATAAATAATTTTTAAAATTCAAATCTAAAAAAAAGTTTAACTTTTGGGTTTTTAGAACTTGATTTTTAGAAAACGTTAATTTTAAAATGAAGTGATTATAATCTAAAACATAAGTTATAAAATGTATAACTTTAATTTTAAATGTCTTATCTTCGTTATTAATTCAGGCATGGTTTTGGAAGCTAGAAGTCTTGGGCTCAAATATCAGAACATTTAGATATTTTTATATTTTCCGTTTTAAACAAATTTTTAAATACTAAAATTTAAGTTTTTATATCCTATTCCAAAACTTGAATCTTAAAATCTATTTTGTTTTTCTTTGGGTGTAGATGAGAGCTTATTTTATATGATTTAATTACTACTAAATTGTAGTTCTATTTGTCTACATTTTTAAATTTAAGTTTTTCTAAATTTAGTTATTTATTTTTATAAATTTACAATTTGCACATTCTATTTAAAACAAAAAATATTAAAATTGAAAGACAACAAAAATCGTAATTACATATTTTACATATTTGAAGTCAAAGATATAATTTTAAATTTTTCAATTTATATTGGAAGTTTATATTTCTCAACATTTTGATTATTGATTAATAATAATTTATTTTTTTTTTTAATTATATGTTTTTTATTTAAATATTTTTCTGTCATATTTAAAAACAAATAATTTATAAAATATCATAAATTTTTAAGGGTTTAAGGTTTTTTAAAATATTTATTTATTTTAAAATTTGAAACTTTATAATGCTATTTTTTAAATAATAATAATATTAATAAAAGGAAATGTTTTTTTTTTCTGAATTTTAATATTTAACATTAAACATTTACAATTTGCACATAAAATATTAAAATTAAAAATAAAAAAAAAAAAAAAAAAAAAAAAAAAAAAAAAAAACAAAACTTCGTATTTATTAATTTTTTAACATTTTTGAAGTCAAAGGTTATATTTAAAATTTCATAATTAATTTTGATTATCATAATAATTGAATTCAAGTTTTTTGTTTTATTTATATTATTTTTTATTTATTGATTTTTTTTTAACATGTTTTTAAATTTAATTTTTCTAAAAATGCTGAAATTAAAGAATTTCAAACTTTTTAATTATATTGGATATTTTCTTATTTTTTGTTTAATTTATTAATTTTTATTTTCATATTTATAAACATTTTGACAAGGATAAATAATAAATTAATTCAAAATGCAACTTTAAAAAAAATATATATAAATAAGATTTAAAAAATACTTCAGAAATGTTAAGAAATGTATGGATAAGAGCTTATTTTTATGAATTAATNTTATTTTTTGTTTAATTTATTAATTTTTATTTTCATATTTATAAACATTTTGACAAGGATAAATAATAAATTAATTCAAAATGCAACTTTAAAAAAAATATATATAAATAAGATTTAAAAAATACTTCAGAAATGTTAAGAAATGTATGGATAAGAGCTTATTTTTATGAATTAATCTCCAAAACACTATAAATATAGATAAATGGTTATAACGTAACGGATCAAAACTAGATAAAACGTTTACTTTTAAAAATAACAATATTGTAATGAATCAAATAACGTTATAATTTTTGAATAATTTAAGGTTGTAGAAGTTAACATTTTTTTCAAAATTAAAATTGTAGAAATTTTTTGTATTTTTAAATACAAAAGTATACAATTTAAAAAAGATAATAATAAATGTAAAATATGTTTGTTTAGGATTACAACTAAATTGTATTTTCTACATCATCAAAAAATATTTTTTAAAAATACAATTTTTATTAAATTTTAAAATTATAGCTTTAATAATTCAATCTACATAAATTTCCCCAAAACCATAAAAAAAGAAAAACGCTGAGTTCAGTTTAAAAATGTAAAAATATTCCTGAATATTCAAAATAAATTAAAATCATAGAGGAAAAAACCATTCATATTTTTTACATAAATTACTCATATTTTGAAGGATTCGAAACGTAAAATAATGTAAAAATATTAAAAAGAAATAAATTCAAATTAGGAGAAAATGTAATTCAGAAATTTAGGTTTACATAATTTACTCATTTGCAACATTATTTACAAAAGGTAGGTATGTAAAATATCATGACTTTTAATTTACCAATTAGATATATAGACAACTGCACGAAAAACTAGATATGTTTCAAAATTAAAGGGTAAATAGTGACTCCTTTTCGATAAAAGAGATGAAATTCACCCCGAAAATTGGGTTTTCAGTAGTAGTAGTAATTATTTCAAATATCAATATTTAACAATGATTTTACAAATAAAATTAATTTGAATTTCGAAATAAACGCAGCCATTAACTTCAGGGGTTGTAGGCCACTGGAGTATAGCCATCGTAAAATAAAAGTGGAATTTTTCCAGAGGCTTATTAAAGGTCTTCAATTCGTTCATACCAGATGGCGCTAGTGCTTAATTTCTGAGACCTTCCATTATTTTAATTCTAGTTAAGCATGATATTCTAAAAGCTCTTCCGTTGTGAGTTGATTATTTACCACATTAAATTATGAACAGAACACTGCGTGAAGTTCAAGGCCCACAATTGAACATTATGGTATGAAGTTCAAGTGGTGACCAAAAAGTCAGAAGGAAAATGGATAGAAAAGAGGTGAAGGAGACCGTCACTCCATATAGGGAGTACACAATAAGGACTTTCTTTTCCACAACACAACATTCCATAAAAAAAACACGAAAACTAAAAATCAAAGAGTCCCTGCCCAGTCCAATCACCCTATTACTTTATCTATATCACAAAAAAAAACTTGATATACATTTCTATTCGAATTCAAATATTTTAAACATATATATATAAAAAAACCAGAAAAGTCAAGGGCGAACGATACGATAATATTTTGGTGAGGAAATTTCGTTTTGTTTGTTTTATAAAGCGATCGTGGTCAGTCGAACTCTTTACGGAATTTATTCTAATCTAATTTGCCGTAGACATGATTTGATTAGCGGATGAAAGACATTCACCGGGGGCCATTGGTTTTTGGGTAAATATTTAATTAAATTTTAATATTGGAGCCAATGTTCGAATACAATATTCTCTAATTAGAGGTTTTTTATATACCTTTTGGGTTAGGTTAGCATGTCATGAGAACACTATCGTGTTTTGGTTTGTAATTATTTTCTAGATAAGAAATGATAGATTACGATATAGGTAGGGTATAGGTGTAAATTCTATGTATCATTGTTTTGCAAGAATTGAGTTATTTTTAAAAATATGAACACAAAAAAATCAATTAACTTACTTTTCACACGAAGACGATAAAAATAAAATAAAATATGTGGTATCAAAATCAATGCAATTTCATTGAAAATGGAACACATAACAGCAGATTGGATTTGTTCTTATGTCGGCTAATTGGATGGATGTATCAGAGTCAGAGTCATAGCCGTAGCCATAGTCAATGCCATTGCAATTTCGTTTTCACCTAACCAACCAATGATTCTGCATACATTATTCTATTTGAAATTAACTGTTATGTTAACTGGTTTTCAAAAGCAATATATTTCATTCAAGTCGATAGATTCAATGTAAAGGAGAGAAAAAAAAATATCACAGGTGCATAAGATCTAATGGATGGTGATAGTGGAGAAGAAATATAGGCCAACCGACTTTAACTATGCATTCAATCGACCGGACCGGACCGAACTGAACAACCAAACCGACAACTGCTCTAAATATTTAGAAGAAATTTATTTGTGTTTGATGTTCGAACTTCAATCATTGTAATTGCCAGGTAACCAGGACAATCGGTCGACATGATGACTTTACGGTAGTTTATACTTGGAAAAGTTTTTGGTTCTTGTTTTTTTTTTTAAGTTTTTTGATTTTGGCTGTTTTATGCAATGTGAATTAATTTATAATATATATAATTTATATTATAATTTATTCAAACATTTTAAAAAAGGAGGTAGTTGGATAAGTGGAGAGAAGAGGTTCGAATCTTAGTGACTTCAGTCTTTACATTGCTTCGAGTATATGAACACTTTAAAATTCACTTCCTTAGCATTCTCAATTTTGTTTTAAATTAATTTATATTGAAAAAGTAGGAATTTTTCTTTTATAGAATTTCTTACTATTTTTTTGTATTAATTCTATAATATTTTATAATTTTTTCTAACAAAAAAAACGTGTATGTTTTTTTCAAAGTAGTTTTTCATTTACTTTTGAAGAAATGTTTTTCTATTTTAAACAAACATTTTAAATTTTTCTTAGAAATTAGAAGTTATTTTTTGAAAATTAAATTTTAATTAATTAATAAAAAGAATTATTAAGACTTCTAAAAATTAGTTCAAAAAATGTTAAGGCTGTAATTATAAATTTCCAATAAAAGAAAAGGAACTTAAATACTAACATTGGAATTTAAACAAAAAATGAGCTTAAATTTTGAAAGAAAGTTTTTAAAACATTTTTATTTGTAAGTGTTTGCATTGATTGGAGTATTAAATTTATGGGAATCGTGTTATTTTTTTCAAACAAATATTTCAAAACAAATATAATATAATTTAAAAAAAAGAAAGTTGATTGAAGTTTTCAAATAAAGAAAAATGCAAATACTTTTGTCTCAAAATTAAGTGATTTTTCTCATTTTTAAAATGTGTAAAAAATAGTAAGTTTTTGATGATGTTTAGTATTTTCGGGTAAATATTAAAGCAAAATGCTGATATTTGTATATTTTTGTTTTATTTAAGCATTTTAAATGATAAAGTGTCAAACAAAAGAGCGGATTCGTAGTGCTATAAAGTCCATCATTTCTCAATTAAGTAGTCCACATATTCATCAGGCCATAAATCCATCCTTTCATGCATTAATTGTTTAGTCTTCAATCATTCACACCATCCATCAGTCAACCGCTCAGTCATTCATTCTATAAATCAATTCCATCGGCCCATCAGTCTATAAATATAACTAGCAATCATTTCATACATCCTTTCACCAATCAATCATCAATATACCCATCAATCAGTTTATAAATTTAAGAGACTATTGAAAACTTTACTTTATTTAATTTGAGAAAACTATCCTCAAGAATATTGTATTAAAAATTACAAATTTTTTACGGGTATCCATCAGTCCTCCATCCGCTCAACCATCAAACCTCAATAAATTAGTCCATCTATTCAAATACTAATCAGAAAATCCCCACTTTCAGTCCTAAATCAACAATACATCGGTCTATATACACTAATTATCACTCTGTTTAGTCCCTAATTAATGAATCTGTCAATCCATCCACCAAACTTTTAGTTCTTAATCAGTCCTAAAGCATCCATCTATATATAGATCAGTCAATCCACTTATCAATCACTCCAACCATAAATCCTAAATCAATTATTATATGGCGCTTTCATCAAAAGAAAACTCAGATTCTGAATGCTTTTTCTTCTACTCTGTTGAAAGTTTCAAGGGATAAATTGAAATTTAAGAGAATAAAAGAGAGCTAAATTTTACAAAAAGAGAGAATGCTTAAAATTAAACATTTCTTATTGGCTAGGTAATTTTAGTGTTTAAGGCTTTTACTCATCTTAATTCTATTTTGTAGCTCTATTCAAACTTTTACATGTCGTGTCGTACGTACACACAGTAGACCCACAAGTATCTGACAAAACGCAAAAGAAAAAACAACTAAATATATTTCCATTTCCTATTAGCTCATCAGTCTTCCATCAATAAATAAATGAATCCATCTATCAGTACTAAATCTATCAGTTTTCAATGAATTAGTACACCAGCATAGACGATGGATTATCTATTAGACCTTAATAACTGATGGAGTATATTAAACAGACCAGAAATCCATTCATTTATCAATCAATCCATTAATCACTCAGTCCAACCATTCATCAGTACTAAATCAATCAGTGTACCCATATATGAATTAGTTATCAGTTATCAATAAATCAAACATCACTAAGTCTCTCTCTCTCTCTAAATCAATCAATAATTCAATCACACGGTCCGTGAGTCCTCAATCAATTAGTCCATTCCTCCATATAACCATCACAATCAGTCTATCCATCCTCAATCAATTATTACATCAATTATCTAAATTCTGTTATCAATCAATCCATTAATCACTCAGTCCATCAATTTATCAATCAATTAGTAAACCCATGCACAAATTATTCGGTTTTCAATCAATCAGATCCATCCATCAATTAGTCCATCAATATATCCTCAAATAAATTCATCCCAATCAGTTCTGAATCAATCGATAATCCAACTCTATAAATCAATCACTATCAGTCCATGATCAATAAGTCTATCCATCATATAACAATCAATCAGTCCTTTGAACAACCAAACAATCAGTCCTCAATTCTTCCATCCTTTGATTTTAAAGAAGAACGACGAAACCATACATCCATTTCCTCAAAGAAATAAAAAACTTTTTCTAAGAAAACCTGCATAAATCAAATCACAAAAACGTCCAAGTGCATTAGAATAAAATAAGTAAGAAACTTCAATTAGATTTGATAATTTGAAAGTAAGTAGCACTCAGCCAGTGGCAAGTTAGTGGTTTAATGTGAAAATCGCACGGAAACTGGGACACTTGAGTTTACTGTGCTAATAAGATTTACGAAATAAGAAAATAAATTATAGGAAGGAAGTGACTGAGTGAATGAGTAAGTATAAGAAAGCACCCAACCAGCACAAATTGTATTAAGTCAATGATATGTTTACGGAACTAATTGGATTACTTATTGTTTTGAAAGTGAAAATTGTTATGTGAAGATGGAACGAATGGGTTGGGTGAAGTATAAGATAACTTTGACAGTTGGTTCTCATGAAAACGACAAGTTCAGATTAGAAGTCAAGTACAAGTTTGTTATCAGCTCAACAGTCACAATCAATTGGGTAACTTTTAGTATTTTTATAAAAGTTTTATGAAAGGGTTTTTCATTAAAATTATATATATAAAACAAAGTTGCCGGCATACGTTGCTCTACGTTAAATGTTGCCTGACAAACACGATTAATTACATCCATTTCAATAAGAAAATAAATCGAAGTTGCCGGTATGTATTAGAATGTGATAAATGTTGATTGACAAAAGCTATTATCTCAATTTCATTAACAAAATAAAACAAAGTTGCCGGCAACTTTAAATGTTGCCTGATAAAAACTATTCATTAAATCCATTTCACTAATAAAAATCAATGAATCATATAAGAAACAACTTCCAATAAATAGTAAGTTCCTGTTAAAAAAAAAAAAAAAAAGAAAGAAACAAAACACCAAACAAAGAAGGAAATTATGAAACATAAATCGTCTTCATTTTCACTTTCATCCATCGTTAACTTTTTGAATAAATTATTGAATATATAATTAATAGTAAATAGCGTATAAATTGAGAGAGAGAGGAAGGAAGTCGACACACTTACATGAATATATCCTTTGATTTTGGATCGTAAATCTTTGAAGAAGACAATGTTCATTGTCATAGATGTCATTTTTCTTATTTCAACTTTTTTTTTTTCGTTTATTTCACAATATCACAACATAAATTTAACTCATTCATCTAGCTAATTAGCATATAATTCACCCTAAAACAACAGCCAACTCTTTCTCATGAAGTGAACAGAGCACACCATACAAGAACTCCATTTGAATAACAACACTGCTAACATGATTTTGTTCTTCTCACTAAATAAAAACATTTAAAATTATATTTTTTTCTTCTTTTGATTTAGGTGAAAAAGTTGACACGAAATAAACAAAATTTGAACAACCTTTGAAGGTATGATGATTGTTTCAACGATGGGCTGGTATGTGATGTTCTTCTTATTTTTTTGTGGATCTTATGTGGATTCTTTTTTTGTTGAAATTATGTAGATTTTGTTCTGATTGAAATGGTAGTGGAAGATTATGTATTTTATGAGGAAGGCTTTTGACTGTGAGGCATTTGTTCAGTTTATTAATAACTTGACTTATATATTTGTCAGTAGGTAAATGGTCGGTATAGGTTCTAGCACTCTCGCCTTCCAGTCTGACGATTCTGAGTTCGATCCTCAGTGCACACGTCAGATTTTTTCGTGAGAAATTTTCTTTCGTGTGAGTCGGATACTACCTGACGCCACCCTCGTTTCGATGTTGATGGAATAAAAGAGTACCTCTAATACACTCGTTAAAATACCAGACAGCTCATCACTGACTCTATTCAGAGGAAGAGGGAAAACTAACAACACTGATGTATAAGAGTAGCTGGTAAAGACATAGGAAACAGACATTCCTTAATATCACTGCTACGACTTGAGTCACCTTTGGCTCGTTGTCTGATTTAGTTTAGTAGTTATATTTGTAAGTAATACGATCTACTTCTATATTTTTGTGGAACATATTTTCATAATTATTTAATTATGTTAGAAGCACGTANTTGTGGAACATATTTTCATAATTATTTAATTAATTAAAAGGAATGAATCCTTCGTGAAAGTGGTTCTTTGTATCAAGTCTCAGAAATTAACCTCACTGTTATATGGATGGAAGGTATTAAGTAATACATATTTATTATGTGGAACTGTTCAAAATATTCCCAGAAAAATAGAAATATAGAAACTACTTTTGTAGAACTTTTTACTACTGCCTTAGTAAAATAGACCTGAACAACGATATTCAGGAACTTAGCATTAAAGTTATCATTACCATTACTGACCATCTCTGGCAGATGAGAAAGCAAATAATTCTTCAACTGAAGAGTAAAACAATATAGTTAATGTTAACTTTATTGATTTTGTCATGCCACTTGAACAATGTAGGTATTTTTTGTCAATTTTTGACTATATTCATCCACCTTTTTTCTGTTTAAAAAAGGCTTTTTAAAATCCATTTTGTGAGTTTCCAAAACAATAAATTTGCCTTCAATATATATGTGGAATATGGAAAACAATTAAAATATGTATATTTTTATTAATAAAATGTGTGCAGCACAAACAAAATATGTACTGAACAAATTAAATATTTAATCCACTCAAAATACTATGTATTTGCCTGATCACTAAAATGTGGAGCCTATTTATTTCGAGTGTAGAAAATGTTATCAATCAAAATATGTTAATTTTGAAATATGTGTCACTGTAGTACATTGAAAATATGCAGTATACTATTCTCTGCTTTCAGTGTTTATATTTTCCTTATCATTAAAATGTGTAGAATATTTGTTTCGAGTTAAGAATATTTTAACGAGTGTATTAGAGTTACCTTTTTATTTTATGAACATCCAAACGACGAGGGTGGCTCAGAATCGTCAGAGTGGAAGACAAATGCGCTAACTTAA
>JXPG01006337.1:0-18535 GCA_001015175.1 Megaselia abdita | reverse complement strand
ATTCAAGAAGAAGCCGGGAGGAGGAAGAAGAATAGGGTAGACCTGGTCCAACAAAAAGCAGAACAGCTACGTGGAACAGAATGTGGAAATGTTGAATTCGAGGAGCGACACTAGAATCGACACCAAAATCCACCAACAACAATCTTCTGAAATGACGAAAAACTAATTGCAAAAACTACCAAGGTATCAGCGTCCTGAACACGGCCTACAAGATCCTATCTTTCGTCCTATGTGAGTGTCTGAAACCTTATCTCGAAAACTTCATCGGCGATTATCAGTGCTGCTTTCGACCTGGAAAATCCACCACAGACCAAATCTTTACCCTAAGGCAGATCCTAGAACGAACACGTGAGTTGCAAACTGATACACACCATCTTTTTATCGATTTCAAGCAGGCATACGACAGTATCATTAGAGATGAGCTATACTCTGCAATGACGGAACTGGGCATCCCTAAGAGACTCATCCTGCTATGTCGGATGACCCTAGCAGAGTAAAAAAAAGCTGTTTGTTTGTCGAGGAAAGCGTTGGAACCATTCCAGATCACTAAAGGTTTTCGACAGGGAGATGCGCTTTTGAGTGACCACTTCAATATTTGCTTGGAGATGATGCATCTTAAAAGCTCTGTGAACACCGCAAACGACACCATCAAGGAGGTCAAACGCAGGATTATGCTAGCCAACCGCACTCTATTAGGCTTGAGCAAAATTCTGAGATCTACATAATACCACTTCTGTTATATGGCGCAGAAAAGTGGACATTGGCAGTGACAGAAAAGAACATTTAACTGGAACGAGAAGACAAGGCAGACTGCGCTGGATAAAGGTCCTCGAGAGGGATCTTACAGAACATAACATCAGCAACTGAAGGAGCCTTGCTTTGCACAGCCTTCAAAAGAAAAAGTAAGTTACTAATGTAAAATTCCTTCATTCACTCACGATCTGACTCTGAACATAATGTCAAGTGAAGCTTAGTGTCAACCCATTGCACTGCTTAGCCACCCTGTTTGTATAGTATAGAATTATCTCTATTTTGACAGAAATTTAATTGCTATGATTGATAACGACTAGTGGCACAGCAGGTTGATGCAGCAACGACATCATGAACATTTCCACAACCAGTAAAAACACTATAAAAGAAGTCAGTCCAGATCAACGATTTGACATCGCGTATCCGGACTTCCTAACTTTAGGAAGGAGGTACTGTGGTAATACTCTAAAATGACATCCGAAGATCTGTACAACATTCGGACGGGAACAATATAATTATATGTTCAACAGCATAAAATANATCATGAACATTTCCACAACCAGTAAAAACACTATAAAAGAAGTCAGTCCAGATCAACGATTTGACATCGCGTATCCGGACTTCCTAACTTTAGGAAGGAGGTACTGTGGTAATACTCTAAAATGACATCCGAAGATCTGTACAACATTCTGGAATACGTAGCATATAACATACAGTTAAAATTAAAGAATACTTACATCCATCGTAAAGGGGAGCATCAACAGTCGCTACTGCTTCCTGAAGAGATGAAGTCGATGGTTGAGATGTGACAGCTTCTGCAGAAGTAGATGGCTGAGGGATATTATCCCCCAAGTTAACATCAGCTAAAGTCCTAGTGGCTTCAGCAACTTTATCGCTTCGCTCAGCTTCAAGTCTTTTCTGAAGAGCAACGTCAGTTTGTTGAATGTTGACATGTGGAGAAACTATCAAAGGCACGTTACCAACAATAATAGGGATGACAAGAGAGGGACTCAAGTGAACCCCGGATATCTTCGCCATTATATCAATTTCA
Organism: Megaselia abdita; assembly: GCA_001015175.1. Taxonomy (NCBI): domain Eukaryota; kingdom Metazoa; phylum Arthropoda; class Insecta; order Diptera; family Phoridae; genus Megaselia; species Megaselia abdita. Next base: position 16,734 of record JXPG01006337.1, on the reverse strand, counting down.
TAGGAAATTTGGATGATCTTGCAGAGATCTGGGCAACTGGGTGGAGTTGGTGGAACTCGTAAGATTTCCATAAAATTGACAGTTGTTTGTTTGTCAACTGGAGCCGACTTAATCTTACACAAGTTGATTTTTTCCACTCTTGTCTCTGTTCTAGGGATTTGGCTGTGGAAAGTCGCCACCAGATTTAAAGCAAATCTGATTCCTTTGAGTGGAGTGTTGGATTGATTGTCGATTTGAGTATTGACCATTATAGCCTGACCCGAAACAAACCCATTTTGAGGAATGTCAACTCTCATTATGAGAGGTTTCTTACTGAATAATCCACATGACACCATTTTGACAACTTCCGCATGGACAGGACCCTTTATCACGGAAGTGTCAGAATTTAAATCCACTTTTTTCAAGACCGTGAATCCAGTTGAAAAGTTCTTGTCAGCCTTTTTAGATCTCAACAACACAACTTTTGCCACATACCTTACAAAACCGGTGTTACTCTCAAAAGATGATGGGCAAAGTTCAGGTATTGTGCAGTAGAAATTGTAAGTATGCGTTCCACTATCTATATTGACGTCATGTTTATTGCTTTCTGAACCCACGAGATACGTTGTTGATGCCAAGTAATCCACTCTACCTTGAAATAATCGCCTTTTCTTCTCTTTACCATGTCTGTGGTGTCTCTGTCTCCAATTCGTTTCTGCATAACCACAGATCTTCAACGCAATGCCTTAAAAGCGAAAGTATTTATTGCTTCATTTGAAAAAGCTCTGAAAATTACTATACCTTTTATAGGTTTTTGTTTGTCTAAGGTTAGAACGACCTTTCCTGAAACCTTTTGGCCGGAAAAATAGGTTCCATGGCTATTCTCATCAAAAACGATTTCGCAATCAGTGGGCATTGTTTCAACGAACGCGGATACAGGTTCTTGTATATCTACCTGTTGAATGCAAGTTACTGACTGAAGACTATATTAGTAGTAAGATGTTAGTATGGAAAGTTATAAATACTGAAAGCTTTTCCAGAGCTTTTTATGTTGTTTTTGTTTTGGTTATCTCTTCTGTAGATATTGTTATCTGAAATATAAATATTTTTCTTTTGAAATGGGGAACTGATAATGTGTTTGGTTTTGGATATATTGGAATAGAAAGAAGTGAGCTTATTAATTCAATGGAAGGTGGCTTTTGTTAAAACGAGCTTTAGTTTTAATTTCGTTATTTAAACGAGATCATCAGATTTTAAGATCTACGTGTACTAATGGAAATATGCGTTTTTTGTTCATCAAAAGAATTTTTTNTGGTTTTGGATATATTGGAATAGAAAGAAGTGAGCTTATTAATTCAATGGAAGGTGGCTTTTGTTAAAACGAGCTTTAGTTTTAATTTCGTTATTTAAACGAGATCATCAGATTTTAAGATCTACGTGTACTAATGGAAATATGCGTTTTTTGTTCATCAAAAGAAGATTATTTTTTTAAATGTATTTTATTTATGTAGACAGACATAAAACAGTATTAAAAATAAAATGTTCCTTTTTCTAAATATTTAATGAAACAAAATCTATGCATAAATTAATAAATCGAAAATCAAACAAAATTTTCAATTTACAAAAAATGTTTTTTTTTTCAAAACTTAGTAAAAGCAACATTTTATTAAATTAAATTAAAATTTTTCTAAACAAAATGTTGATGAATAAATTAGTAGAACGAAAATTGAATCTCAAAAATCAAACAAAATTTTTTAATATTAAAAAATATTTTGTTTGCTAAAATTAGTTATTAAAGAACATTTTATTTTGAAAATTAAATTAAAATAAGCATTTTTCTAAAAATGAATTAAATAAAAAAAATGAGTAAAAGAAACATTTCATTTCGAAAATCAAACTGAATTTTCGTTTTCCAAATAAAATCCTTTTTTTTCTATTGGTTTTACTTTTGCTTTTGAAAAAGCGGAACAGTAACAGTCATATAAAATAAACTATATGTAATAAAAGTAACGGCTAAACTAGCGATGGTGGAGCCTCTCCTCTGCCAAACGAAAGGAATCGATCATTGTCATGAAAGTCTTACTTTAGTCATTCTCAAAAAAATCTTATAAAATATATTAAATTCTTTAGTCGATCTCAAAAAAGACTAACACAATCAAATAGAAACATTTTTCCATAGGAATAGGTAATTCAATAGATGGTGNAAATTTAAAAGATTTGTATCATTTCTAGTCATCCATTCAAACAAATCAAGTTTTGTTATAATTAAAATCCCCAAGCAGCGAAACGAAAAAGTCTTAATTCTAGTCAAAACAACAGAAGAAAAGCAAATTCACATTTATGAATCCATAGAAATTATTATATTTTTAAGTAATATTAATTTATAAAAAATATTACTTCACAAATTAAACGAAACACAAAAGAATAGTTGTTAACTTTAATGTTTGCTTTATTTCAAATTNAATTTAAAAGATTTGTATCATTTCTAGTCATTCAGTCNATTCAAACAAATCAAGTTTTGTTATAATTAAAATCCCCAAGCAGCGAAACGAAAAAGTCTTAATTCTAGTCAAAACAACAGAAGAAAAGCAAATTCACATTTATGAATCCATAGAAATTATTATATTTTTAAGTAATATTAATTTATAAAAAATATTACTTCACAAATTAAACGAAACACAAAAGAATAGTTGTTAACTTTAATGTTTGCTTTATTTCAAATTTTTACAAATAATTATTCACATTGAAAACTCAGAACATGTAATAGACATATTTTCAATTATCAGTGGAATATATTTCAAATATAAAACTTAAGGAACAGTAGTATTTAACATTTATAAATCTAAACAATATTTAACCCAAGTAAAGGTCTTGTAATCTCGAACATTGTCGGGTTTTGTTCGGTTTAATTGTGATTTATAGCCAATCACAATTAAGAAGTAAGTTTTAACCATTTTTATAGTTAATATTCAACTAGTTTTCACATGTAAAGTTATAATAATAGTATTGCTCCTAGTAAGACTCTAATTCTAATCCCGAACACTTTCGAGTATTTTTAAAATATATATTCTTTAAATTAAATATATTTAAGGAATTATTGAAAATGCAAAAACAAAAATCAGCTTAAACATTCAAGTTTTTTCTTAATTAGAGTGTCATAACTTTTTTATAGAATAGAGACTATTACTATGAAGTACGCTTGAACTATATTAACCCTGAATCCATTCAAAANTCTTTAAATTAAATATATTTAAGGAATTATTAAAATTGCAAAAACAAAAATCAGCTTAAACATTCAAGTTTTTTCTTAATTAGAGTGTCATAACTTTTTTATAGAATAGAGACTATTACTATGAAGTACGCTTGAACTATATTAACCCTGAATCCATTTAAAACAAAATATAATAAAAATAATCGGTGACAACACAATTTTGTATTTGTTGACTTTCACAAATAACAATCTTATCATTTAATAAAAACGCAAAATATTTCACTCTTCTTCAAAATACTTATCAACAAAACTTATATATACAGTATACTCAATATCTTCCAACACACTTAGGATACATTGGAATAAACTTGGTCTCTTCAATTGAGTATTCAAGTTCATTGGGGGTGTTTAAGTTGACGTATTCCATGAAAGTAGACTCTTCATAGATTGGTGGCGGGAAATCAAAGTCTCCGAGATTACAGGAATTCGGACTTGATAAAGGCCTGGCTCCCAACGGAATCAAACCAATAACTACTGGCATTTTCAATAAAGGATTATGGTGTGGTCCCGCAATTATCACTTGAATCTCAATTTCGTAGGATATTGTAATTAATTCACATAACCCAGTTTTTGTGGTGGGAGGAGCTGGTGGAATGTCCATTGTTTCCGTGAACTCTCCGGATACTTTTGTATTACTAGCAATTTTTCTTTGCCCTAGGATAAACTTCTGGACATCCTTAATGTTACTTTTAACTGACTTTCTTGACTGGGATACCGCGATTAAATGTAAACTGATGATTATTTCTTTGATTTCAACGGACGTTTCATTCTTTACACTCAGGTGGACAGGAATTGATTCTCCCGGAACATATCCAGTTTTCTGTAGTCTTCCATCGATAATCATTGGCCTGGTCTTACACGGTCCGCACCACATGTGCTTAATGAACTCTTCGTGAACTGGCGGCTAAAAATACTTCAATTAAGATAAGACTTTGATAAACATTTCCCGAATACCTTTAGGTTGATATCATAGCTATTTAAGTTTAGAGAGTTGATAACTGTGAATCCGATGGTATACGTTTGGTTGTGAATCTTCGGCCTTTTGAAAATTATCTTCACCATATATCGAATTGACCCTGAATGACCTTCAAAGGAGGTGGGGCAGTGAGCTGGTATATCGCATTCAAATTCGAAGACATGACGTCCGGCTTCCATTGTCACTTCTTCATCGTTTGATGGAGGCGTTAGAAGATCTGCTCTCGAGTCTTGGTAGAAAACGGTGTCACTGTAGTGATTTTTACCAATATTGAATGAAACTGTGGCTAATCCAAGAATTTGAAGTTTTAGTTCTGAAACAAACTTTAAGAGTTAACGTATTTCAAATTTTAAAAACCAAAACAAAATTATACTTTTAATTCTTTTTGGTTCCTCCAGGATCACTATGGCCTTTCCGTAGATCTTCTGACCAGTATAACAAATCTTATTCGGATTTCCGAGGAATTCAATTCCGCACGATTGCGCCATCATTTACGTACTAAAAAGCACTCCTTCCAGTTATTTTGTTATTTTATTTATTTCGAATCATTTTTATTTGCCTAGATAAGATTAGATTAGATAACTAAATTATTCCAAAGCCAAGTGTATACAATGGCGACAACTGTAGACAGTACACTATTAATGCAAGGTCTTAGACAAAATTAATGGAAGCACGTGAATGTATTTTGGAATTATCAATGAAATGAACATTATAGTCTCGATAAAGAAACAACTTAACACTTTCTACCATAAACTCTCAGGAATTATCTTTACACTTCTAATCAGTTATAAACATTACTATCAAGTTGAGTGAGAATTTGAAAATACAAATCAATCAATGAGTATACAGGGAGGATGTACCTTTGATGGGCTCACAACAAAAAATGGAATATGGTTATGAAGGAAAGCCATATAATTGGAAGTAGAAATTTATCAGAAAATTCAATTTAATTGTCAGAAATAATAAATCTTTACATAAATATAGTTATAAGAATGGATAGAAAATGAAAGAGTGATTTCCTTTAAGGTAAGGTTCTTTTTATTAGCTCATTTCTTTAAATATTTAGCTGATATAGCAATACCGATCATAAAACACAGTATTACCAACTATAGCTTCATCTCACTTTGATTATCGACGTGCATCATGGGAACAGATGATTTGATTCATTTCAATGTTATATTCCAAATAATTTATTTGTACTTCAGGAAGACACTCACCAACAGTCATCCACCTCTTAATGAATACCCATCATCAAACCTTCCTTGTAATGCACATCCCATAAGAGATAGGAACATCAAATTCCATTCCGTCTTCCGATGAATCAGCATTATCAAATTTCCTACTTCTTTCTTTAGGCACTGAAGAGATTTGTGATTCTTTTTGTTGAAAGTATATAGCAGACAACTTCCTTCTTGCAGTCCCTCTTGCAATGGTTGAAACATCATTTTTTTTAGTTGAAACACCTTCCATTTGTTTGGAAATCAATGAAACACCAAACTTAAACTTCTTTAGTTTGATCGTTAGGCCTCAATTAAAAATTAAGACATATCTTCTTCTGCTTTGACCAAGTCTTCTCGTCGCCTGGTTGATCATGCCAAGTTACATAGATATTATCGAAATCCTGCGAGAAGACTTGTTGAAATCGAGCACATAATTTTTGGGGCTTTCAGCAATTCGAGTTTCATCTGTATACTTCATCGAACTCCGTTAAAAGTTCCTGCACTCCTCTTCGGCGATCCCACAAATGGGGAGCTTATGTCTCAGTAGATTTATATTCTCTGCGCATGGTCACATGTTTCCGATAACTTCTTCTTAGTATCTCGATAGATACCAAGTAATGGTTTTGAATCGAATGCAAATAAATTCCGTTTCTTTCCCCGATTTTTCATAGATGATAAAGTTTTCAACTCCACTACAGATCCATCAAGAACTCCATACATATCATCACATTGGTGTTTTCGTGTAAGCTATGTCTTCCTATCATACCTTTGTAAATATCCTCTTTGCCCACTTGTGCATTGAAATCGCCTATGACCAATTTCATATCAAGCGCAGGAAATTTAGGATAGGCCTTGTCTTTGGCCTCATCAGTATCTTCTTCTGTGAGGGCGTAAGCACAAATAATGCTGGTGTTGTAGAATCTTATTTGGATGCGGAGTATGCATAATCGCTCGTTGATACATGTCCATCGAGCTACACAGTACTTCGTGCCCGCGAATGGCGAAACCAACTCAGGCTTTTTGTGCTTTTACTATAGTATACGTCACATTGCTGTTTAGTTTTGTCCTCCATTTTCGAGTCTCTTGTAAAGCCATAATATCTACTCCATAGTCGTGCATAATTATCTTGTTTGGAGCCTGCAGAATCTCACATTCCATGTGTCTATTTTAATCTCATTATCCATAACATTTCCGGATCTATATCAGTATATTCCTTTCCGTTTTCGTATCCGAGGCATTGTGATGCTTTCCATAGTCAACTANAGCCATAATATCTACTCCATAGTCGTGCATAATTATCTTGTTTGGAGCCTGCAGAATCTCACATTCCATGTGTCTATTTTAATCTCATTATCCATAACATTTCCGGATCTATATCAGTATATTCCTTTCCGTTTTCGTATCCGAGGCATTGTGATGCTTTCCATAGTCAACTATTTCGAGAATAAGGTGACTAGCCCTATTTCTCTATCAATGAATTTCGGCACTCCCCGATCCGACTCATGTGTACCCGTCTGATTGCTTGCTAAGCAGTGCTATGATCGCGAGAACACATATTCTAGACAAAAAAACGTAGCAGATACTGAATAACTTTGTATAGTTTTGAATTACAGCACAATAATTCTCCGTAGTCTTTACAATGTCAGAATTTTTAGATCAAGATGTTTGAAAGTATAATCTAGTCCAAAGTTTGGTTGTACCATGTATGTATGAGCGAATGGATTCGCCACATGGATCTTGACAATATGAGTGATTGGTGCGAAACAAATATGTTGGAATTTAATCAGAGTAAATGTCAAGTTAAGTCTTTTTATATAAGTCGTAAACCTTTCATAAATTATCATAGTCTAAGCGCAAAACAACAGTTTAATGATCTTCAGATTCTATTCGACCCAAAGTTATCTTATTGAATATTGAATTTCATCTGCAAAAAACAAACTATAACACATTATACACCTTGTTAATTAGACCAATTCTTAAAAATTGCTGTGTTGTGTGGAATCCACAATATTGTACTCATGTTGCTCGTCTAGAATCCGTCCAAAAGCAGTTTGATATACATGTTCTCCGTAATCTACAGTGGGAAGATCCAGTCCATTTACCTCCGATGATAGTCTTGTGTTTGTTTGTTGTAGCCCTAGAAGTTAATGGGTCCAAAGAAGGCAGTTTGTCTGAGTGTTAATTGTCGATACCTATATTATAGCGGAGTTGACAATCTTTGGCCATCATGATGATGGGTCATTCCGCTGAGATGCAATCGTCGTAAGATCAGCTGCCTTGATTCTCGAAAGCTGGCTATACCTTACATAAGCAGCCAAAAGTCATCAGACAACAGTTTTTATAACACTGATCGAAATCGTCCTCTGCTCTGTTGTTTATGCTATATCGGTACGATTTGATCCCTGGTAGAGTCAAGCATAGAAGATTGAGCTCCCTTAATAGTCTTGCGTCGGGGTTTGGATATTTGGCAAATTTGTGTATGGATGGGTCGGTGTTTGATGGATGAATATAATTGAATCGTTTAATCTATATTTGATTTCTATAACATTTTTGATATGGTTGTCAGTTCCAATTGTTGATGATTTTAAATGTAAATGTAGATTATTTTTCCGATTTGTTTGGTTTATATTGTTAGAAAGTGTACAAAACTTACAAATTAAAAATAAAACAGGATTATGTATATAAAACTAATGAATATAATAATTTAATAAATATTTCAATTAATGCCTTCAAAATCATTACATAAAAAAAGTCACTCAAAATCGCTACAATCTAAGAAGACCTAACTTTAAAAGTAGGCACTAAAGGCAAAAAGTTCTTATCATCGTCATTGATCATTTCGTCACCTGATGTGGGTTTTAAAGCAGTCATGAAAGCAGCTTCTTCATAAGTTGGTAGTTCGATTTCATAATCTTCAAACCTGTTTGAATGAATGCCATCTCTAGAAACAGCACCCAAAGGAATAGATCCAATTACACAGGGTAATACAACATGAGCGTTCAAATGCATTCCTTTAAGTTTTGCAGTGACGTGAACAAAATACTTAACAGTCAATATTTCACATAGGTTCTGTGAGCTTGGTAGAGTCGGAGGAATTTCAAGGAATGTTTTATATGTTGACTCTTTGCTTTTAAATTCCTGCTGAGGAATTACGACTGAGGTCAATATTTTACTGTCGGTTTCTGTGCTAATTGACGTACGAGTCTGGTGTATTGCTGTAAGAACCAAAGAAACCACCAACTCCTTGATGTGTGTAGAGGAAGTGTTCATCACGTCAATTTCTACAGGAATTCTTTCTCCCGGCACAAATCCAGTCTTGGGAATAAATGTGGACATGAATATTGGTTTTGAGAACCACAAACTTTTTTTCACTTCGTCTTTAACAGGTAACTATAGGAAATGTTTCATAATTATTCAACGTATTTTCAATTACAAAAATAAATATACTTACTGATAAATTGATATCGGAATTGTTCAAGTTTAATGGGTTCATAACTGTGAAGTGCACTGCTTTTGTTTGATTTATTATTGGACGCACAAAAATAATTCTCACAAGATATCGAATGTGTCCGTGCCATCCTTCATATGAAGAAGGACAGTTTTCAGGAATGTCAAACTGAAAATCGAAAGTATGTCTTCCAGCTCCTATGGTGAGTTCAGTTTCATTTACGTTTGGTTCCATTAAAATGGTTTCTGAATCCATGTAGACTATAGAATCAGAATAAGAGTCCTTACTCGAATCTTCCCAGGAAACATGTGCGCAACCATAAATCTGTAGCTTTAATTCTGTGAATAGGATTTTTGTTATAAACTGACTCATACTAAAAACAATTTGACTTACTTTTTACTGTCTTGGGTTCGTCTAGAAGGACAATTGCTCTTCCGAACACCTTCTGACCCACAAAACATATTTTCTGTGGATTTTCTATAAACTCTATTCCGCAAGTCTTGACCATATTAATCGAAATCTGACAAAATACTGATTTTCGATTCTTGTTTTTATTTTTATACCGAATCTATGAATCATTTGTTGTGAGCTTTGGAAGCTTTCCGATGACGGAAGATATTTGTATTATTGTGTATATAAAACTTATCAGATTTGAAGATAACCGAACGTAGTCACGAGAGGAGTTTCTTTTTGGGGACTTTTAGTTTTTGATGATATTCTGAAAAGGCATTTTTTTTCAGTTTTGAAAGAAATTTGCATTTAGACTTATAAAATAGTCTGCTGTTGATCAGATGTTCTTAATTTTTTTAAATTTAAATATGACTAGAGTTACAATATCTATACCTGTGGTATAATAAGAGTTTATCATGAATATTTTACAATATTCAAAATTTAAATTTATCAATTATTTTTGTTTAGTGCAACATTCGTAGAAATGCTTCTAACCGAAAATTGCGAGTTTTTTTTCCAACTGTTCTGTTTTCTATTCATATCTTAGGTTTTGAAAGGGGAAGAGTGGTTTAGCTGTCACCCGCATCTACATACATACTTAAAAGAAAAGCAATTTGAAATGGTGCTTCAGATGAATAGAGTTTGGACACATAGCAAGAAGCTGCAAAAGTGCAAAAGCGACACCGATCCAAGAGGCGCTGGAAAAGCAGTGAAGAAGATCACATAGCAAAACTGCGCAACATAAACGCTTGCTGCATGTTCTGCGTCAAGGGAAATATAGACAAAGCTAAGCATGTATAGCAAGTAGCTATAGCTGTAAAGTATTCCAGAGAGCCCTCAGCAAAAAGAAATGATTAAGGTTATTCAAGTAAGAATTGATCATTGCGAAGCGGCGGATGTCCAAACAACAATAAAAACATAGGCGAAGGTGGGTCTGATCAGCAATCCCTATAAGATGCGAAAAAGCGAGACTGGCGTTAATATGGATATCATGGCAGTCATGCCTTCCAATCATTAAACCAAGAGAATGTAGGATTTGTCAGAGCAAAGATCAACAGGATTCATTTTTACAGCTGCTACGCCCCACCAAGATTTACCCCTATCGAATCCCTGGATTCTTGATAACATTGTAGCTGATGCCGAAAGCAGAGCACCAGTGGTCATTGGAGGAAACTTTAATGCATATGGGCATCTGAATGGGCATGGAAGCAGATATACGAAGTCAAGAAGAGAAAAAGGAGACAGATCACAACAGATAAAATACCCAACAATGTTGAAGAGGATCGTTGAAACGTGATTTCCTACCAGAGCCAACACGAGTTGAGTTGAGAAATTGAGGTACAACACAGACGAAGGACTTAAGTACTACAAAGTATCAACAGAAGTCCGCCAAAGATCAGTACTTGGTCCCCTTCTATCTAGCATCATACACGATGGAGTCTTAAACATATCAGTACCAGGTAGAACCACAGTGGTAGGTAGGACGACATTGCAGTGGTAACAGTTACAAAAACCATAAGTGGCTGCAAAATGCAGAGTTGGAGTTAGCAAATCACAAAACAGAAGCTTTCTTAATTACTGGGAGAAAGCAGTGGAGTTCACGACGCTTACTGTTGGAGACACTGTAATCAGGTCCAAAGAGTCGGTAAAATACTTAGGAGTTATGATCGACAATTGGCTTAATTTCACATATTATCCCGCATGCTGCCAAACATTGGAGCACAAAGATATCAGAGCAGATACTACTTTCAAGAGTGGTAAGCTCAGTACTTATAAANTACTGTTGGAGACACTGTAATCAGGTCCAAAGAGTCGGTAAAATACTTAGGAGTTATGATCGACAATTGGCTTAATTTCACATATTATCCCGCATGCTGCCAAACATTGGAGCACAAAGATATCAGAGCAGATACTACTTTCAAGAGTGGTAAGTGCATTTGAGCACACGTTTTGAGCATACAAGAAACCAGGAGGAAGGTATCATCAGTATATAGGCTTAGCAGGTATGCAATAGCAGGTATGATACCAATATACATCTTAGCAGACGAGATGACATGGATCTATACCTGGAGTTCCAGAAAGATCAGCATCGAAGATTATCAAAACTGATGAAAGAAGTACTTTCTAGAAAAGATGGCATGCTAGATGGGACAGCACTTCCAAAGCAAGATGGACCTACAAACGTATTCCGGTTATAAGGATCTGGATCTAAAGGAAGTATGGAGGATTCAGCTACAAGCTGACGCAGTTATTGTCTAGACAAGAGAAGAAGCACAGACGACATAGCATAGTTTTTAGTTGGTGTTGCATATAAGTTTTATGATGAGCTCGGGCATACTGGTGAGAAGAGTAGTCGTAGTCGTGTGTTCTAATAATACTAGAAATTCCCTCTTTGCCAACCTGAGCCTCGTCACCAACGACACATTTCTCATCAAGTTTTGGACACGCATCAGGGCAGCATCTAAATGCTCGAAGAAGATGTCCTCTTATGTTTCAAGCTGTTGTTTGTTTAATGAGTTGGATTTGTCAGTTGTAGCATATGAGCAGATGATACAAATATTGCAGATAGTTTCGTTAAGTCGTATCACGCAAATCCTTTCATTAACTGGAATTCATCCCATTACGCAAAGATCGTACAAAGCTTTCCACTATCCGAGACCTGTGAACAGTTCTAGTATACTTTTAGAACCCGTAGTACTGCTGCTACTCTTCAATATTACCATACTTGACAGACAGTACACTTTATAGATCATTGAAGATTGAAGCTGTCATGACATTCGAGTTTGTTGTACACATTCAATTGACAAAGACAAGCCAGGGATGATTTTTTCGACCAGAGAAAGTTTAGTTTGAGTTTTATCAATGCATAGTTTTATCATTGATGTCATCATGATATCGTGGGGACCAACTGGAGCCAATGATACTATGAGGATGTTACATGGGTATACTACATAGTATATCTCCTAAAAACTTGACAAAATAAAACTGATAAAAAAAATTCAAACTAAAATCTCTCTCATTGCAATGTAATAACTTGCAGCACTTTAATTTCCATGATAAGATTTCCCAGAATGTGATTCAGCTAGTTGTTTGCCAAGTCTGTAAATATTTCCGAGATAATCTTTTTCATTCCGAATCACTCCAAGAAATTCTTTGAGATGATGCGTCACGCTGGCCGTATTCCCTTTATGTTCTTAGTCATCCACAAACACAAACGATTGTTATCAGTCGGCATACCACATGTCGATAAGGTAATCGTTATGATAATTAAGTTTACGAGAGCTTTGATTGCGATTCATATAAGAACACACACAGGTAAGTATTGATAAGGTAGTCACAATGGTAAAGTCGTGTGAAGTTGAGTTTGCGGGAAACCCTTCAAAAACTGTATTCTCTGGTCAAAAAGTGAATGGCAGAGTATCCATAGTTGTAGACGAACCGAAAGCAGTCAAAAGTAAGAGATTCTCTTAAATTAAGTAAATCACTTACAAAAGTTTCATGTATTTCCAGAAATTAAACTTCAAATTCATGGCTATGCTCATGTGACTTTTAAACAATTTGACTCAAGTTATTTTGACACTGTGGATTACATAGATACAACTTCCAACCTCATCGAACCGAAGCCAGGAGAAGACCAGCTAACCCTAGGAGCTGGAACACACACTTTTGACTTCCAGTTTGAAATTCCTCCAAATTGTCCATCATCATATGAGAGCTATGATGGTCAAGTTCGTTACCTAATGAAAGTTACTATTGTCCGTCCTATCATTTTCAATCAAATTAGAAATATTGGGTTCACGGTTATCAACTCTCTTAATCTCAACAATTGCACTCTTGATATGTCTGTAAGTGGCTTTTTTTCTTATTTTATATTTTGTTAGTTTTATTTGTTGGAAAGAGAATTTTTGACAAGATTACGAATATTTATTGAAAAGTCAATGAAAAAATATAACATTATTTTTCGGGTAAATTTCAACTACTTTTTATATGTGATATTCAACTATTTTTAGTAGTCATCAAAATAAAACTTTAAAATTATATAAAAAATAAAAAGAGTTATAATTTTTTCCAGCTTCCACTTTTATGCAACACCGAAAAATCTATGTGGTTTGGACTTTCTAAAAGGAATATAGTGAAAGTGTCTGGTAAAGTGACCAAGTCCGGATTTGTCCCTGGAGAGAAAATTCCAATCGAAATAACCATCAACAACAAGTCAACCATGGACATTACAGAAATAGTGGCAGATCTAGTTCTCAAATCCAAATGTACCACCAGGAAATCATTTCGAACTCAGTACAGGCATAAAACCGTCGCAACCACAAAATCAACGGAGTTAAAAGGAGTGAAAGGAAACATTTTTGTTCAAATGAATCTAGAAATTCCTCCAATTCCGTCATCAACAAATGGAAATTGTGAGATTCTCGACTTGTCATACTTCGTGGATGCTGTGATTAAATTTTCTGGTCCACATAGAAGCTCTGTCGTTAATTTTCCCCTTCTCATTGGGACTATTCCCGTTGGGGCCCAAAAAGCTGGTCATCCAGATTCCGTAAACTTTGCAGATCTGGGAATTGGTGAGTAATTGAATAATATTAAAGAAAAGTCTCTACCATTTTAAAATTATTTTATAGAACCACCTACATACGAACAAGCAACGTTCGTAGATACAGCCAAACTCTCAGAGTTGGGGGAAAACTCAATCGGAAATGACAATTTCACACCTTTGTATCCCAAGTATTCCCTGAAATCATAGAATGATCGATAACTATGAAAGTTTAACAATTTATCAGTTTAATTGCTGTTTGATTTATGATATTTACGATAAGAAGACAGTTGTTTTGAATAACTAATATACAAATTTATTGCGGAAAATATAACAAAAAGTGTCTTCTTCTATCTAGTAACTGGGTGGAGTTCTTAGATTATTTTCATTATTTCTTTTTAATTAACTTGTTTTGTTTTTTGAACCTCCCCTTCCACTCTGACTATTCTGAGTTCGGTTCTCGGACAACACGTTTTAATTTTTCTTTCATATGAGTCGAAGACGCCACTCTCTTCGTTTCGATGTTGATGAAATCAAAGGGTTTTTCTAATACAGTCGACGAAATAGCAGAAACTCTATTCAGAAGATGGGGAAAACTAAAAGCACTGGGGTAGAAAAGCAGCTGGAGGAAGAACTTTATAATCTGTGGAAAGAGTATCTTATATAAGTAAGTAAAGCTACTAAATGAGTAAATTCCCATCTGAAGGAAAAACTCATACATCAGTAAGTGAAGCTACACACGAATAAATTTTCAATGTAATAAGGTTAATGATCTTCGGTCGTCGTTCTTGCCACTCTGTGCAAGTAATCATCTAGATCTATTACAAGCATCTGACGTTGTGAAACTTGTGGATTCTTCGCAAGGCAAATTACCACCTGTAGTAGATTTCGTAGGTTGCCTACATGATGTGCTGCTGATGATGGGGCAGTCACATATCTGGTCCGCTGGTGAATTTCTGTTTCACACCTGCCCGACATCATTGAAGAGATTATCGATTTTATGATTCAACACTCTATCCTGATAGCTTCAATACAAGAAACCAAGCTTTCCAACACATCGAAGATTCCCAGCAATATCGGGGAATTTTCCGAGGTAAGAAATTGCAGAACTCGGAATACTTGATGGTTTTATCATGCACTAAACGAAGATACACCAACAAGAATAAAAAACAACTGTGAAATCTCACCTGATTTCACACGTGCCAGTCACAAACTTCTCAGCAGCACTGTTTGGTGCATCAAGACATCCTTAGGCAGTGACCATATTCCTATCGTCGTCGCCATAATTTCTTGGTCTTATATTAGATCAGATGTTGACTTTCAAAGCTCATCTCAACAGGATGTGATTGGGGCAATGACAAAGAAGTTTTTTTTACGAGGTCATCTAAAGGTCAGTTAAGTCAAGTCTCTCAGAATTCAGCCTTAAGAGCAATAACGGGCTATCATTTCATGTCCAACCAAGATCACATATACCAAGAAGTCAAAAGAGCATAACTAACTTCTTTCCAAGCAGAATGTTGTAGTGTGCTTAACCCTTCCCACCCGGTCAGCAATTGAATTTCCAAGCCTAAACTAGCGAGAAAGATTCGGAAAGATCTGATTCAAAGCGACAATACCCCTAACTACCATAGAAGCTGTAACAAATGTAATTAACAACTATAAATATTAACTTTTCAAAATAAATAAAAAAGCCTTTATTTCTAAATAATCAAAAAAGCCTTTGAATTTTCCGGAAATCATATCTGGGAAATACTGGTACAAATTCAGCATCTTCCACCATTTCCTCTTTTTCATTAGGCATTTGCTCTTCTGTCATAAATATAGCTTCTTCGTAAGTTGGAGGATCTGAAAAAAAAAGTTGTGAATTCTAAGATTAGTAGACAGATTAGTTTTGCAAAACATACCCATATCATAATCGTTTAGGTCAAAGCATCCACCACTTGCGGAATTTAGTGTAACCCCCAAAGGTATTATCCCAATGACAACTGGTAGCTTGGTTTTCATTCCATTATGAATTCCTGAGAGCTTCACATGAACTTCAACCCTGTACGAAATGTCAAGAATTTCACATAGATTATATGAGGATGGAAGAGTCGGCGGTATTGTTAAATGTTCGATCACATTACAATTCTTTCCTTTCAGCATATCCTTTGCGATCTTGGTTTTGGTGAGTGTTGCATAGTCCTTGTGAGTGCTTTTCCACCTTCTGGTTTTATGAAGAGCTTTCAGAACAAGTTTTAAAGTAATTTCTTCTATGTTTGATGATGTTAGATTATTAATTTTTAGTTCTACGGGAATATTTTCGCCTGAAACGAAGCCACATTTGTTGATGCAGGTTTCAACTGAGACTTCATCATTTGTTAAGCCAAGCCAAAGGCTTTTAGAGTTTCCTTGGCTTAGAGGGAGCTGAAAAAATTGAAAAGTAGGAATATGTACTGAGCTGAACATTTCTAGAACCAAATTAAGTTGTTGAGTTTGAATATGAGTGCATAAATATTTGTAGACATCTGGGATTATGTTCAAGAAAAGGATATGTCATTTATATGCAGTGAGTTATAATGCGAGCTAGAGCGTCTTAAGTTGGACTCCGATCAATGTATATTACGTTTGAAATGCAAATTCACCAAAATCAGACTGACATGTGCCTATATTTTGGTTTCATAGGTCATAACCCGAAGTCAGGAAGAAAGTTTGATAGATGCTTTATATGCCAAACTCTCAGATGCAAAAGAACTGATAGAAGTTGCTCAAAGTATCCTAGGTCATCAAATTCCACAAAGAAAACCAGGCTCTCGTGAGACACAAGAGGGAATCGTGAAGCTTTAAGTGAGTACAACGAAACTTGCA
>JXPG01006329.1:0-14675 GCA_001015175.1 Megaselia abdita | reverse complement strand
TTTTTTTATATAAAAAAAGGATTATCGATTTTTTGTTTATTTCGTTCTCTTTGCGGATCATTCATTCATTTCACTACAGAACCGAACGAACCACCGTCTATTAACAATGGCTGTTTCCAAATAGAATGTTCAAAGGCATTAGACTACATAACCGTCATAATCCTTTTAATAGACAAAAATCCTACAAACTATTGAGAATGGAATTGTATAGATGGTGAATGAATCTATGCTATGCTTTTCTGTATTCTGTAAGTTGATATGATACCATAAAACATCAACAGAAGAAAGACGAAAATTACCATTAACCTCTTACAATGAGGATAACGACTTTTCGCTTGTTTTTAGGGTATCAAGGCACTTTGAAAAAAAACTTCTTGTTTAGGTTTAAAGATTCAATGGAGTTGGTTTTAAACCATTGGTTTGTATCGAAGATAATTTTTTAGTAAAGACACAAAATTGGTTTGGTTTTAGGAAGAGAAGCGCAAAGTGTAATTTTCCTTTAAAAAAATTCCTTTTCAAAATCAATAGTTTTTAATTGCACAAACACTTCTCTGGTTTTAATTTGCAAAATATTTCTAAAGCAAACTATGATCACTTAATTTCCAAAGTATTTGACTCATACTCGTGAATCATTCTTAATTCTATTTGAATGTTTCGTCTCTGAATAGTTTAGCGATTTATATTAAATTGCGTCGAAGATTAGGTGTTGGGGTAATTTTTCAATTAGAATAGCTTTTTCATATTGTTTAACACTTGAAATATGGTTTTAAGAAACTAACAAATCAAAACATTCAAAAATAGTACGAATTATGTAGAGCACATTCAAAATATTCACTCCAGTCATTAAAATATGTACAATGCATGTTATTTTTATCTGCTCAGAATATACATTTATTGAAAGGTCTTGAAAATTTCATTGCCTCCAGTCTGGTCCTTGCAATATCTTGAAGTCACCCATTTCCTGACGAATTCCCCTTCGATAATAAAATAATTGAAGACAAATAGCTGTTTTATCTTCAAAATTAGTAGGTAAAGAAGAAAAATCAGCTATGTAAGTAGGTATTATTCCTAGAAAAGTAGGAATAATACTTTTTTTTAGTTTGGATAGTCCTACTTGTGTAGGGATATTCCATACAGTTATAGGACATTTACCTGTTTATATATAGCTAATTTTCAACTAATCCAGATAGTAATACGTTGGGGACCAACCGGAGACTGACACTATAATATTATACGACGTCTTCCTTATATTAAATCTGCATAAATAGATAACAGAACACAGAAAAAATAAGTAGTAAATTTAACTAAAAATCTAGATCAGTAGTCAAAAACCAAACAAAATGTTAAATATTAAAATTTTAGTAATTTTTACTTCTTACTAAATAGTTTAAATTTTACTACTCGAAATAGTAGCTCATATTTATTAAATAAATAAAAATAAGTTTTGTAATATTTTTTGTATTTTAAATTAAAAATTACGTTTTCTTTTATATTATTAAATTACTAACATTTTACATTTATTTAAACCTACTGGAAAAGTAACGTTTGTTGTAGGCTTTGAACACTTAACATTATCTTCGATAAAGTTCCAACATTTTAAAGTACATAGCCATTGCCAGTGAAATAAAGTTAGTCCCAATCAAAAAATATATGCAAAAAATGCGATTTTAACTGGAGGAGGTAATTTAGTAGAATTTACTACCTAATTGTAAATATTACTACTTGTACTAATATTTTACTACGATTTAGAGGTTAAGTAGTAATTTTTACTATTAACAGAAATAAACAACAATCAAATACTTTGCTAATATTTTGACTACTTAGTAAGTTAAAAATAAGCCTTTTAGAGCCCTAAAAATCCCTCAAAACAAATAAAAGAAAGCCTTTTTAATCTTTTTAATGTGATTTTGTATAGTTTATACTTTGTTCAAAACAAAAATCTTTTTGAAATTGTATTATTTAAATTTATTAACCTTAAAATTGAATTTATGTAATTATTTTAATTTTTTTTGTTTAATATTTCGAATCGTTAATTTTTTTTTTTTTTTTTGTGGATTTATACAATTTTAAAACAAAAAAAATTCCAAATTTGATTGATTGAAAAAATATTTAACTTGAAAATTTTGTTTAGTAATCTTACTGATTTTTTTTACAATTTTATATTTTTTATATATTCAATTTTTAAAACTTTAAAAATTAATGAGTGTTAAAAATTAAAAAAAAAAGTTTTACATTTTTAAAGAGCGAGTATTCATTTATTTAAATAGTTTTATTTTCCTCTTTAGTCTCTCAAAAAAACTGACGGCGAACTTGGGTCAAAAAAATAAGTTTCGTGAAATTGCTTTTTTAATCAGATTTTTCTTCTACAAAATGTTTTATTAAGTAAATTAAAATATTTCCATTATGAAAACCAAAACTTCTTACATTTTCAAAAAAAACATTAAGGGGTACATTGTAAAATTTTTGGGTTTAAACATTTTTTTCAACAATTTAATTTCACTATTAAATTTTTGGGTTTAAACATTTTTTTCAACAATTTAATTTCACTATTAAATTTAGATTTTGAACTTTATTTAATCTAAAACTTTAAAAGATTTCAAAATATTTATTTTTTTCTAATAGAATACGTTAATTTAAATTTTAAATCTGTCTTTAATTCTTTATATTATATAACATTATATAATTATCAAATTTAAAACTATTTTCAAATTTGAATTATTTTTTACAAACAAATAATCTAGAATTCTGCTAGATTAGATT
This sequence comes from Megaselia abdita, assembly GCA_001015175.1. Classification (NCBI taxonomy): domain Eukaryota; kingdom Metazoa; phylum Arthropoda; class Insecta; order Diptera; family Phoridae; genus Megaselia; species Megaselia abdita. The sequence continues at coordinate 11,915 of JXPG01006329.1, read as the reverse complement.
CTAGTAGAAAAATTTTCAAACTTTGTTTTATGGCTTAATATGGATCTAGATCCCCTGAATTCGTCCTGGGGTTGATGAAAACTTAAAATATTTTATCCAATGATTATAATTTTTTTTAATATTTTTTAAACAAATAGAGCCTTTTTGAGCCCTAAAAAGCCCTCTTATATAAAAAGAGCCATAAAAAGCTTTTATGAGCCCTATAAAGCCTTTGTATAAACCCTGTTTTAACTATTAATAGAAAATCTTACTAAGCTGAATTTGTTACTGAAACCTTAACTACTTAGTATAGTAAAATTGTTTTAATATAGAAAACATATTTTATAGTAAACTTATCTATTTATAGAAAAGTTTACTACAGGATAATAGTGATAGTAAATTTTACAATTAATTTACTACTTACGTAGAGAGTTTTACTAAGTAAAACGGGGACTTTTACTAAATATAGTATTCTTAAAACTACTTTTATTAATCTTTTTTGTTCTTAATTTTATTTATTATTTTTATAATTATTTAATTAATAGTATTTATTTTTATTTTTCTTGTTGCAGAGGCTTTAAATTTTTTTTTTAGTATAGTTTAGTATATTTTTTTTTATTCTTAATGAAAGGAACTGTATTTCTTTTTATTGTATAGTCATGTTTTTTTTAATAACACTTTCGCGGATTTTTATTTTATTAATGTTTAATAATTATTTATTTTTTGTTATTTTATTTTTTAATGTAAGGTATTTATTGCTTGTCTTAAGCTTGTTCACTTTTGTACATGGGTTTCTCATGGTTTTTTTAGTATATATATATTTCTTTTTCATTTATGATATGTTATTTTGTTTTTCTTGTACTTATTCTAAAATAATATTTTATTTTTATTACTTTTCTTATTCTTTATTAAATTATTGCAGGTTTTTGTTGTTTTACTGAAGCTAAAAGATAATTTAATTATTTTGTAGAATAATTTTTATTATTCCTCTATCTTTAGAGTATTTATTATGAAAAATAAAATTTGACAAGTGAAGATTTTCTGGGATCTTGGAAACTATTCATATCCCAGAAGTCCTTCCACATTTTATAAGAAACACAAATTATACAAAAGCAATAAAAACTATAAATTTCTGAACCATATACATTACGTTTATGCTCAAAACGTACCGTCTAACGTCAAGGAAAGTAGTCTACCATGTTGATTTAGCTTCAACGAACCTATCCTGCAATGAAATTTCAAAATATGTAAACTACATATTTTAATGTACTGTAAAATGTTTTCACATGTTTCGTTTGATGATGACTTTACACTCAAAATAAATGTGCTACACATTTCAATTGTTGACAACATTCTATATATTTCAGTGAGTAACGTACATACTTAAATATGTATGTTACGCAATAAATGAGTGTAGATTATTTACATTACATATTTGAGTGAGTTACGTACATATTTACTTTATTTATTTGCTTTACATATTTATGTTGAATTGTTATTTTGTCCGTCCGTCTGCCGTAGATTTGAAGGAGTAAAGTTTGTCCGATATGGACATGTGAAACCTTTTTTTAATGGTCTATATGACTACTACAAACTGCCATTAATAGAATTTCATACAAAACCACTAGTGCTACTACGAAACGTTATTCTACTACACCGCTTCATTTTAATTACTGTAGATATAAAGTCAAAAAAATCTTTCATTCCTCTTCTCTAATGTCCGTCCGTCTGCAATCAAAACCTACAAATCCTAGTTTTTAAAAACTCTTAAGCTCAAGCAAATTTAAAAGACAAATATATATTAAAAAAAATAGATTCAAAAACAAGCAAAAAAAATATAGCAAAGAGCATCGCTTGATCATGAAAGTATATATAAAACCAAATCAAACTTTTTTCTGTCCCACTGTCGATGTAATTGTCTTCTTCGCAGAGAATATTCCTCCAAAGAAAGTAAACAAAGTATTAAGTGGCAGGTTATTAGACTTGTAACTCCCTCAACTGTCGTAATGAAATAAATGAGCGTAAAGTGTTTCCCAAATGTTGTTTCTGAGAAAAAATCTGTTGTCTTCTTGTGCTAAATATAGATTCTTCTCTATACATAACAGGGTTCTCTAACACCACTTAGATGATGGTATGGGATATATAACCGCGCCGCTATAACTGTAGGGATGAAGATTTCATTCATGAAATTTTAATCCAAACAAAAATTCTAAAGGTAAAAGGATAAATATTTCATTATAGCTACCTTAATTTACTATTTCACTTCTTCCTTTACTTCCATCCCACTCCCACCATTGAAATTGATTCATGACAATAATTATTTCCTGGAAAAGTATTTCTTCCGTTTTTTCGGTATTTGTTTTGACTAGGTGGTTAGTTAAGATTTAATGGGGTGATTGTGGGGTTGAGGGTGTTTTTTTTTTGGAAATGATGAAAGGGAACATTTTTTGTTTGAATTATGAATTTTGTATATTTTTCATTTCGAAGGGAGAAGGTCCGAGTTCCTTTGTAGAATTCAATCAATTCAATAATATAATAAAACTTTAGGAGTTTTAGAAACCTCAAACACAAACCATCAATGACATAAACCTATAATATACCTTCAGGAGAAACCCCAAACACAAACCAAAATTTCAAAAAACCTTTGACTAAAAATAATATGTTGTGTATTTCCATGAAACCATTATCAATAAACCTCAATTACAAATAATTAAAACACTGATTTATGAAATATTTTCAAATAATTGGAAGAAATTAATGAGCTTAAATATTTAGAAAATCTGATTTGTGTTATATGCGTTGCATGGCCTTGGGTGTTATTATCTTTTTGAAAATCTATCTATACTATAATGAAATATCAAAACAACGTTTATTCATAACAATTTTAATTTGAAAAACAATAGAAAATACCTGGAGGCGAAAGCATTTACCAAAGCACATAGAACATTTTAACCAGATTTAATTAAAATTTTAAATTATATGCTTTCCACTTTTATACGTTGCGTTGGGGATTTTCAAATTGTTCATACACTGATGATTTATTGATTTCATACTTCTAATTAAGGTCTTCAATGTTAAATGTATTTTTCAATTTTAAGTTTTACTCCCACTGCAAAACAAATATACAATATTTAAACTACAAACCCAATTGAATTAACTGAGACACCCACCCACATTCAACATATTTCTAGGAGATAAAACATGCATGACAATGATTCCAAGCGAAATTTTCCAAGAAGCACCAAAACTTTTCTTTCCATTGAAAAATTAATTTCGCATCACCAAAAACGCTAACAAAACTTGAACAAAAACCCAATTACTTTTATCCACTCATTTCTGTAGAATAACGTTACCACGTAAAAAGAGAGACTACCAAAAAACCCAGACGACAAAAAATATTTAATTAAATGTTCAGTGAAATTAAATTTACTTCCACGATCATGAAGTAAGTATTCATTCATGACTGTGTATCCATTGTCGCTATTCACAAGAATACTATACCAACCACAAAATCGGTTTAAATTCTATACAAATTCTATTACCGAAATATGGGGTCGCCAATCATGCTGAAATTCAATGATTTTAATTTAATTAACAGTGAAAAGTTATTCTTTATTGAATGCACTTTCGTTCACTTTATTTGGGACAAGAATCTCTTCTTTTTTTTTACTTTTTTGTTTCTTCTTCATTATTGATGTTTATTTAAAGCAATTCAGGAGACAATCAAGTAGTTTTTTTAAATATCTAGTGAATACACCATTTTAGTGAAGGCACCTAATAATTTTAGCAAAGACTCTTAACAATTTCAGCAAAGACAATTATTCATTATTGATGTTTGTTTAGATGGACTCTAGTAAAGGTATAAAGACATTCAAGAGCTTACGTTTTGAGACAATTAAGTAGATTTTGAAAGATCTAGTGAATACACCCGAAAATTTTAGCGAAGACAAGGGACAGTTATAGCGAAGACACTTATTCATTATTGATGTTTGTTTAGATGGACGTCGATTAAAGCTTTAAAGCAATTCATGAATTTTCGTTTTGAGACAATTAAGTAGTTTTTTTAATATCTAGTGAATACACCCAATCATTTTAACGAAGACACCTGACAATTTTACAAAGACATTTGTTCATTATTGATGTTTGTTTAGATCAACGTGAGTAAAGGTATAAACAATTCAAGAGTTTACGTTTTGAGACAATTAAGTAAGTTTTTGAAAAATCTAGTTAATACAACTAAATTATTTTAGCTAAGACACCTGACAATTTCAGCGAAGACACTTTTTACTTTGTTGTTCATTATTGATGTTTATTTAAAGCAATTCAGGAGACAATTAAGTAGTTTTTTAAATATCTAGTGAATACACCATTTTAGCAAAGACACTTAATAATTTTAGCGAAGACTCTTAACAATTTCAGCAAAGACATTTGTTCATTATTGATGTTTGTTTAGATGAACATCGAGTAAGGGTATAATGAAAGTCAAGAGTTTACGTTTTGAGACCATTAAGTAAGTTTTTGAATGTTCTAGTGAAGACACTTAATTATTTTAGCGAAGACTCTTAACACAGTTTCAGCGAAGACAGCTATTCAAAAGTTTACGTTTTGAGACAATTAAGTAAGTTTTTCAAAAACCTAGTGAAGACAGTTAATAATTTTATCGAAGATACCTTACAATTTTATCAAAGACACCTAAAATTTTAGTAAAAACACCAAACCAGCACTTAATTATTTTTTTAAATATTAATTTTAAAAAATTATCAAATTTTGTATCAAATAAAAAACAATAGTAGATAAAACAAATTTCTCTGAACCAGATTGCAATTTTACCTTGTAAATAACTTCCTATTTATTACAAACAATGTGGTAACACGAAAACTGATGTTCGTATTTTCCTCCACTTAATTCTCGTATTTTATTGATGATTGACGTAAGCAGAGGTGACAAGGCATGACGCCATAAGTTCTATACACATTCTTTTATTTTATTGAGTATTGAAATAAATCTCTCGAGAGATTTTGAAGATGTTTAAAAATAGTGAGTACTTACCCAGGTTTAGGAACGTGTCTGAAAAGAAAGAAAAGAGTTTTGGTTAGAAAATAAAAATATAAGGAATTATATTTTTAAATTAGCTTTACTATTATTGACTTTTTATAATAATTACTCCTAAATTTTAAAAATCGATTTGGTTTTAATGGATGTGTGTGTTTGAGTGAGCATGAGTGTATTTCTGAGTTGGTATTGATTTTAGTGAGTATGGTATGGTTATGAGTGAATGTAAGTTTGAACGATTTAAAAAGACCCCTGAATTGTTATTTTGAAAAATGAGCTCTTAAAATTTTAATATTTTATTATTCTAATATTTTAATTCTTAAATTCTAAAATTCTTAATATTATAAACTTTTAATTCAAAAGTTTATATAATTTCGTTTTTTTTAATTATAAAAAAAATAGAAAAACTTTACAAATGTATCTAAAAAATAAATCAATTTTACCAACAATTTAAGTTAAAAAAAAAAAATATTTTTAGTTTAAATATTTAAAATATTGATTTTTAAGCAAACAAGCTTCTTTTTTTCAAATAAAACTATTTTTTTTATGTTCTTTTCAAATAAAAATTTAAAATATTAGTTCAAACTCAAAATAAATTTACTAACTTATTTTTTTTTTTAATCTAATAGAAAAGGTTAAGAAAGTTATTAAAAATATTAATATTAAAATAACAAAAAATAAAAAAAAACTTAATTTTCAAAATAGGTAAACAATTTAAATAATGAAAGTTTATATTACGTCTTGAAGTTTCAATTATAAATTTAAAAAATAAATATCAATAATTTAGAAAACTTAAATTAAAAAATCGATTTAAAAAAAATTAAATGTTGTTTAAAAAAGAATTTTTAAGGATTGAAAAAACAAAATCAAGTTCTCAACATTAAAAATAAAGTTTAAAAATATTTGCTGAAGTTTAAAAAACAATTTGCTAATTTATTTTTAAAAAATATAAAGAAAAGTTTAAAAAAATGTTTATAAGCTTTAAGAATCCGAAATTATATTGGTGTTTTAAATAAAGACATTTTTAGAAAAATAGGAAATACATTTTAATAATTAATATTAAAGCATAAAAAATAAATTTAAAGATAAATAGATTTTAACCAAAATTTAAGTTAATTTTGAAACGTTTGAAGGATTCAAAACAAATTTTGTTCAAGTTCCAAAATAATTTGTTAATTTATTTAAAAAGTTTTGTTTGTAAGTTTAATTAATTTTAAAAATAGGTAATACATTTTAATAATGAATCTATAAAATTGTAAATATTTTTTAAAATTCAGATTTTTTTAAATTATAATTTAATTATTAATTCATAAAAAAAAAATTTACTTTGAAAAATACAAACAAAATAAAAATAATATAAATAAATAATAATAATAATATAAAAAATTTAAAAAAAAATATCTAAGTCTAAGAAATTAACTTAAATAATTTTGTTAATTTATGTTAAGGATTTAAAATCAAAAAGATTAAAGTTTTAAAATAATATGTTAATTTTTTTTTTTAAGAAATCTACTAAAAAAATTGAGGAAAAGTTTTTTAAGTTCCAAGAATAAAATAAAAATATTGGTGTTAAAATAAAATTAATTTTTAATTCAAAAAATTAATCGATTTTAACCAAAATATAATGTATTAACAAATTATTAGGAAAATTAAAAAAAAAAAATTGTAAAAATAAAATCAAAACATTTGTGTTAAAATTAAAGAAATTAAAAGAAAAGGTAATACATTTTAATAATAATATTTTAATATTATAAATATTTAAAAAAAAATTGTGTTTTTTAAGTTTGTAATATGTTTTTAAATTTCATTATAAATTTTCAATTCAACACTAAAATTTATAATAAAATTATAAAATTAACCCTTAAATCCTTAAAGTAAAATTCTAGATTCCAAACCAGAAACTCTCCAAATAAAAGAATAAAGTAAATGGAATTGCTTTTTTTAAGAAGGATGAAACTAGCTCAGTGAAAAAGAAAAAGGAAAACGAATGCAATATTTTCCCGATTGGTAGTTTGCCAATTATTCGCATATAACAACAGTTGGTTTGGTTCCATAAAAATGTCAATACAATCATATCTGATGTAAAAAGAAAATTGAATTCAAAGGATGCATCTTTGAGAAGTTTCGATAATGGGATTATTTTGTAGTAAGACCTCAAAGGTTACATTGAAATTATGTTTTATGACATTTCAAGATTTACAGACTTTAAAGATTTAAGAAGTTACTTCTTAGCTTGAATGAATTTAATGTCCCATAACCAACATGAAAACATGCTCAAATAAATTAGTAATAGCCAACAAAATAGCTGTGTATAACCGTAAAGCACAGAAGTTGAAGAATTCACAAGGACATGAAACGAGAATCCTTAGAACCCAAATATAAATTTCAAGATGTCTCTCAGTATAAAAAAGAAGGAACAAAGTAGCAGAAGAGCAACCTTCATCTACAATAAAACACTCTAATAAAATAATACCACAGATGAGTAGAAAAGAACGAAAGAGGAAATTTCCACCCTAATTGAAAGGATCTCAATTTCCTTGTATGTATTTATTAATTTATAAAATTATTTTCTCGAGCTTTTTATTCTTTTCTCCCCCCTATTTTATTGTATTCATAAAATAGTTTATAGTTTTTTTCGAAATGGAATCATAATATTTTCTTTTTCTTTGAGGCTTTAAGGCTTTTGTTATTATGTTTTACATTACTTATCCTTTTGCAACTTTGAACTTCTTAAAGAGGATATGTTTTCTTTGGGATTGATATTTATTTTAAATATTATTTAATTAAACTCTAAATACATGATATGTAAAATTATGAAATATATCTGTCTCATCAGTTTCACTTATTAGTTTACTACTTTGAACTTTTTACAAAGGATATGTTTTGTTTGGGCTCACATTTATATTTATTTTAATTTTGTTATTAAATATTCTTAAATTGAACTCTAAATACATAACATGTAAAGAAATATCTATCTAGAAATATCGTCTAGAAATATATCCATCTCTTTCTATTAGAAAAAAACCTTATTTCAATCAATCAAAAAACATTCTAATTCCTTTAAAACTCAGTTACCACTAAGGAATACTTAACCAAATTATATCCACTGTATTGACGATTTGCTTCACTCAAATTTACATAATACATTCCAATATTTTTCACTTTACGAATGTGAATGTAGACCCATCAGGCAAAGTAGAAGAGATTCAAAGGGAATAAATTATCCCCAAGGTATATACACGGTCTGAGAAAAATGACCCCCAGAAAGTAAATCATAATCTCCAATTTAATATTCTTTATGTGATGGCTTGACCTTCCATTCACATCAAAAGACATCATGAATGTGGACTCTTCCTTTTTATTTAATTTATTTATCAAATTATTATTATGAATTACAAGTGAAGTTGGATTTCCATTTCATACCTACAGCATTTGACTTCTTCCTTTGATCACCCGAGAGTGTCTGTAAATACTCTTCCTTATAACACTTTTAGAATTTTAGGTGTGGTTTTGTTTTTGGGAGGGAAATTTAGATAAAAGGTTAAATAACTGTAACATATTTTTATAAAAAGGGTCATTTAAAAAAATCACTTTGACTTGAAAAGGAAGAACTCTTCTTTTTTTTACATAAAACTATATTTTTTAGTTAAAATTCTTAAAACTAAAGCTTAAACATATTTTTAAAAAATTAAAAAAAAAATATTTGTGTAAAAAAAAAGATATTTAAAAAAAATTTAGTTTTAAAATTAGGTAATATATTTTAATAAGGAGTGTTTAATATTATAAATATTTTTTTAATTAAGACTTCAAAATAAAAAAAAAATATATGTGAAATAAGATTATTATAATTTATATTCTATAAATAAATTTTACAAGCTTAAAAAATTTATAATTTTTAACATTTTGATCAATTAATTTTGAAATGTAATGGAAAAAAACAATATATGTTCAAGTTAAAAACATTTTATTAATTAATTTTATTATATATATATATATTTATAAGCTTTAAAAATTACAACAAAAGAGATAATTCTTTTATATAAAATATATAAAAAAAAATAATAATGAATCCATAATACTATTATACATATTTTTTAAAATTAAGATCTTATAATTTAAAAAAAATAAATTTTGAAATAAGAAAGGTTAAGAATTTTACTAATGGATGTATAATATTATAATTATTTTTTTAAAATTAATATCTCTTCATTTAAAAAAAAGTAATTTTTGAAATAAGAACATTTTACAAATACGTTTTAATTTTCATAAAAAAATTTCAATTTAAAAAAAATATAATTTAATTTTTCTATAAATACAAAAATTTTGAAATGTGAAGGAAATGGTCAAAAACAATTTGTAAATTAATTTTTAAACAAAATAAAACAAATTAGGAACAAATATTTTTTAAAAACAGGTGATAAAGAGAAATTTTAATATTGAATTTATAATATTAAATAAAAAAAAAATGAAATAAGAAAAACATTTTTAAAAAGAATTAATTAATTTAAAGAATCAATCAATTTTAACAAAAATTTAACTTAATTTTGAAGTGTTAAGGATTTGTTCAAAGTTAAAAAATAATTTGTTAATTAACTTTTTATTTATAAAGAAAAGTTTTTAACTAAGATCTCTTTATTTAAAAAAAATAATTTTTGAAAAAAGAAAAACATTGTAAGATAAGTGTTTTTGAAGTTTGTTATATATGTTTTAATATTTAAATAAATAAATAAATAAATAAAAACAATAAATTAAATTTTTTTATATAAATTCTAAAAAATATCAAAGCTTAAAAAGTGTTTTTTTAAATGAATCGATGTTAACTAAAATGTAAGTTAATTTTGTTAATTTATGTTGAAGATTTGCAAAAACAAATAATTTGATAATAAATTTTGTTTTTTTTTTTTTTAATGTCATAAAAAAAAGTCTTGTAAGTTTTAAAAATAAAGCAAAAATATTGGTGTTTTATAAATTTAAAATTTTTTTGTTTGAAAAATAGGTAATAAATTTTAATAATTAGTGTTTAATATTATAAATATTTTGTAAATAAAATTTAAAAAATTTATAAAATAAAAAACAATTGCAAAATTTAAAAAAAAAATAGATTTTAACAACAATTTAAGTTTTTGAAAAATAAAGTTAAAATATTTGCTCAATCAAGAAATAATGTTGTAAGTTTTAAAAACACAAAAAAAAATGGTTGTTAAACTTAAAAAAAATAGTCAAAACATATTAATAATTAATGTTTAATATTATAACTTTTATTTAGTTTTTAATTAATTAAAATTTTTTAATTTTAATTACATATATAATTATAACACTTTTTTAAGTTTCCCAATAAATTTTAAATAACAAAAAAATATAATTTTATTTGTTTTATAAATATTTTAAAAAAATCAAAGCTTAATTAATTTAAACATTTTATCGATTTTAACCAAAATTTATGTAAATTTTGAAATGTTAAGGATTTAAGATCAAATATTTGTTCAAGTTAAAAAGCAATTTGTTAATTTATTTCTTAAAACAATATTAAGAAAATTAAAAAGAAGTGTTTCACGTTAAAAAAATGTTTGTAAGTTTTAGAAATAAAATAAAAATATTAGTGTTATAATTAAGAAATAAAACAAAACAAAAATAGGTAATATATTTTAATAATGAATTTTTAATATCCTAAATATTTTTTTTAAATTAAGATCTTATTATTTAAAAAAAAATTGTTTTAAGTAAGAAAAAAAAGTTTCACTATAATTTTGTTATAAAGAAAAATGTTTTAAATTTTCATTATAAATGTTATATTTAAAAAAAATATAATTCAGGTTTTCTATCATAAATTCTAAAAAAAAATATTTTTATAAAAAAATTTGTTTATAAAATCTAAGTTTAAAAAATTAAATGATTTTAATTAAAGTTTACGTTTATTTAGAAATGTAAAGGAGTTTGAGTGAATATTTGCTTTTTCAATGAAGCTGAGTGTGTGGTTTAGTTTGAATAACAAATTTGATGGTCCTGTATTTCTTCGTAGTCGTAATATTATCAGAATATTAGGATTGTAGTTTTTAAAGGTTTACAATCAAAATAATCCTTAATTAAGAAACAAAAATTTGATAATCAATGTTTAATTTTTAAAATATTCTTCAATTTAAGATTTCCTTCTTACAACTAATCCCTAAAGATCCTTAAAGTGTCATTCTTCCTACATCCATATCACTTCTTAAATTCAAAGAAGAAGGAGAAACTTTCAACAGCTACCAAACCATACATGTGAATTCCATTAAATATTATTCGCACAAAACATGTCCAACCTCTTGACAAAATGGTTTCCCAAAGAAACTATATCTATGTACGAAAAGGAAAACATCCATCTACATATTAGAAACATATGTCCTTAGTATATTAAGGATAACTGGATTCAATGTGTATTTTATCTTAAGAACTTTCTATATTTGATCTGCGAACTCTTTATGGTGACTCTGGCATGACATCCATCCAAGATTTGATTCAATATTTAAACCAAATATTCCATTCTTTTGAATTATTCAAAAGGACATAATATTATGTGTGTTCTTTCATTGACATTCCTCCTCTCCTTTCCCTCCTCCTATATTACACTTGCTAATGGTGTGAAAATTTGTTCATACACAACAGCAAAAGGTCACATGAAACGGTTGACTTCCTTTGTTTCCTTGTTCGAAAACAATGTTAAGCAACTTTACTGATTTTCTTGTCAGAAATTTAATAGAATTATCAATGTTACTGATATTTGATTTGGATTTGGATTTTCATTTGCAGTAAATTATATTTATAATGGGTTTCTGGAAATGTTATTTGTGGTGATGTATTATTTATGAACGAATGATTTGAATATAATATAATATAATATAATATAA